>CATIWF010030589.1:0-12406 GCA_949630135.1 Balakata baccata
ATGCAACGGCGTCGAATTGGTATCCAGATAATGGAGGATTATCACCATAATTACACAGGACATAAACATAGGTATTGGACCAAAGAACCACAACAACAAAGTCACAGCAAAATATAAAGCTCTAAGCCCAAGTGACCAAAAATCACCGCCTTTTATAACAGCTACTTCTACATTCTTAACCGGTATGTCGCTGCCCGGTGTGCTTATTAGATAGTTACTGTGCACAAAATGCCTCGCAGATTGAAACCCATGTTTTTCTTTCCTCCTCTCTGCTAATCTAATCAAGGTTTGGGTTCTTCAATTTTTTTTTCTTTTGGGGGTTCAATAATGATTCTTGCCAGAAGTGATTTTTTTGGAATTATGGTCAATTAGACTTGCTTTAGTTGGACTACAAAGACAAATTGCAATTTTTTTTCCTCCCTATTTGAGAAATAAGTTAATAAGACAAGTCAATTATTTATTTATTAGGAAATATTACTGAATGAGAAAATTATGATTAGGCCGGAAATTCTTGATATGGTAAAATTAAGAAAAACTTTTGCTTAGATTTTGTTCACGAATTTCACTTATATGATAATCTTTATTGACTTGGTTTATTATGGGCAGATTTAAGTAAGTATTGTCTAAAACTAAATATAAGTCACTCAACCTGTTATTTTTCATATCACTTAAGTAGTAGAGATTGATATGTCAATTGCTTAGAATCTCTCTGTTGCAGCAAAAATAGTTGTTGGAAGATTAGTGGATTTGGGGCATCTGATTGAATGTGCATATTAGTTGGTATGTAATCAGACGAGCATGACAGTATATATATATATATTTCATTTAATAATATAATATAATTTAAATTAATATTAAATTTAATATAATAAGATAATTTTAATAAAAAATAAAATAAAATAATAATAACAAATAATACTTTAGATTGATTTAACATATAATTATAATACACTTGGTTGTAAGTTAGGTTACTTTATAATAGATGGTAGTTAAGTTGGTTTACCAAATAATATATTAATTAATATAATTTATATTTTTAAGTAAAAATTGCCAAAAATAACCTAAATTTTTAAGATTGTATCAAAATTAAATTGTACTTTCTAGATAATTGCCAAAAATAAACTAAAAATTTTAAAGTTATATCAAAATTAAATTATATTTTCTATTATTTTATTTAAATATACAAATTTTTAAAACTTTATCAATCTGTGAATTTCGGTAAAATTCTATTGATATGATATAAAATTTCGGTAAAATTAAAAAGTTATGCTGACTAGAAAGCTTGAGTCTTCTTAAAACTTTAAAACTCCATCATTTTTATTTTTTCTAAAATTTTAAAACCTAAATATTTCTGTCGAAACTCTACTTATAGTAAAATTTTTGGTTCTCCTTGCTTTCCTGACTAGACTAACTCCTAAGCACGACAATTTTAATTATTATTTATCAAATTTAAAAAGAGATTTATGTTTTAAAATTTTAGAAAAAAAAAAACGACTACATTTTAAAATTCTAAGATGATTTGTCTTTCTAGTTAGCATGACGGTTTTAAAATATCTAACATAACTCAGCTTTGTAGTTAGTTTTCTAATCGGTACAATTTTTTTAATTTCGCCGAAATTTTATGTCATGTCAGTAAAATTTTGTTAAAATTCATAAGTTGATAAAGTTTAAAATGTTTTGTGTATTTAAATGAGAAAATAAAAAGTATAATTAATTTTTGATACAATATTAAAAGTTCAGATTATTTTTTACAATTATCCATATTTTTAATGGTATGCTTATTTTAGACTTACATGAAAATTATGAGTTCAAATTTATACATTAATATCATAAAGTTTTTAGCATATAAAATTATTTTTAATATATAAAATTTTTAATTATTTGAATCTATTGCTATTATAAATTTCATAATAATTTTGTTAACTACATAACAAGTTAATTTAATTCTATAAAATGTACATAACTATAAATTTAAGTTATATTATTGTATATAATAAAAATATAAAGTTATAAATAATATTATAAATAAATTAATATATTCTTATTAGTTATTATATATAGTAAAATTATATATATTTAAATATCGGTTATTTTAGTATAATTCGATCTCAGAACAGTTCAGTACAATTCTATACAGTTTTGATTCAAATATCACTAAAATATTCATATCTGTCATAAATAAAGTCAACGTTACAATTCGATCCACTCCTAGTTAAAAAAAAGTTAACAATACAATTTGGTTTTATACATTTTTTCTCAATTCTTCTGTTCAATTCGAAAAGATTCGGATGTGCGAGCAGCCCTAGATCAAAAAAAGGCTATGGCTCTGAGCTATGAAAAGAGTGACATTCTCCACATTTTCGTTGTTAAAGTGGTTTTTACTCTTATGTTCTCTTTCGAGCAGAGGTCACACTTGAAAGTGTTTTGGTTTTATCTTTCTCATTATGATAGAGACTCTCAACTTGCTTCGAGGATGGTAAGGCTTCGTGGCTTTGGATTCACAGCAACAGCGGCACTGTGGAGTTTTGCAGGCCAAATCTATTGGAGGGCCTAGGGGAGTTTGAAGATTGGTAGTTTGCAGACAGGGAACTTGATGATGATGGGAGTAGCGGCGCTTTTTTGCTTGCAGTTAACAAAAATGGTTGAAAGGGGCCTAAGGGTTAGGGGTTTAAAAGAATAAAACTTTATGCAACTGTCAAAAACATAAACAAGCGCGTAAGCACCTTCATAAACGACTGGCTAAACATAACTCAGTCGCATTTGCTCTAGGCGAAACAGTGTAACCCTTGAAAGAGCATTTGCGACTGGCTTTTATTTTGCCAGTTGCATTTGCTTTTTCTATATATATATATATATATATTTTTTTTTTTTTTTTGCTGTTGTCTTCCAAGAAGCCAGTGGCAAAAGCTTTAATATAATAATTTTTATTTTTATATTTTAATTGGACATATATTTTTGAAGAATATTTTAATTATATATTTTTATAAGATTGATTATTTATATTATTACATTTAAAATTTTCGTACTGTTGATATTTTAAGTTGAAAATAAAAAACAACAGCAAAATTTTTCACATTTATTGATTAATTACAAAAATATCACTGTATATTCATTCTATTTGCTGCTATCTTTTTAATAACTACATAAAATGTTCATCTAAAGTATTTTTTCTATTAGTACCATCTTTCTTTTTTTTTTTTTACTTTCTATTTTTCTTCATTATTTCCTTTTTAAGCTTGTCACTTACTTGATTCTCCATGGTAGACCGCTTCTCCTTGCAAAATTCATCCCTCATCCATGGATCCTTGAGTTGGCCGACAGAAAAATAAAAAATTTAGAGAGATAAAATATTGTGAAATGCGATGGAGAGAAGGGGCGGCGTGGAGCTTGGAGAGAGAATGAGGCTTTGGAGTATGCTCACTGTATTAGGGTAAAATATTTGGTGTAAAAAGACACCGAAATAGGTATGGATACGAAAACGATGTCGTTTAATAAATAATTAATGGCCAAAGGGGACCATCAAATGGATTTTAATGTATTTAAATAGATATTAACTAAGATAATTATTGGAAGCCAACAAAGCCATTTGCTGTTTGGGCTTCTTTCTTTGTAGTTTTGTCCACTAGTATTAGGAAATTTTGCAGGGATACCAAAAAAAATAGATACTTATTTATATTTTTACCGCTGCTCAAATTTTTTTTTTAATTTTACGGAAAATTAGTTTTTAAAAATTATAACAGTACTTAAACTTCAAAATCATCCAAAAATATATCTAGATAGTATATTTTCGACATACATTAGGGATATCTTGGTCAATTTCGTAAAAAAATAACAAAAGAACATTAATAATTAAATCATTAAAAAAAAGAATAAAATTCAATCAAAATTCAAAATTTTACAAAATCTTAAACAAATAGTTTGGTATACCTTTCATAATACCTCAGGTATACCTTGAGAATACTTTTGGTATACAGGAATACCTCAAGAATACCTCGGGTATGCTTTGAGAATATTTTGGGTATACTTTGCGAATTCTCAAAGAATTTCCTGAGGGGAATATTTTGGGATACATTTGGGAATTCTATAAGAATATTTCGTCTATACTTTGAGAATACTTTGGGTATACCTTCCTAGAAATACATTAGATATACCTTGAGTTTACTTTGAAAATTCTACGAGAATATCTTGAGAATTCCTCGGGTATATCTTGGTAATACTTCTGTATATCTTGATTCAATCATATAGAAAATTCAACAAAGAACAAAGAAAAAAAAAAGAATATACCCAAAATACAATTATGTTGCTGCTTCTTCTCATTGTTCTTTTTCTTATTTTTCTCTCATAGTACTCAAATTTTGGATTGTCTTAAATCTTCTGTGCTCTATCTCATATGCTTGTCTGTACTCATTGTCATCAATTTTTTTTAGTTTCTTTGTATCAGCTTGAATTAAATCATTATATATATATATATATGAAACGAGCTTTCAAAGAAAGCAACAGCGAAGATTGCGTCGAGATTATTCAAAGGATATTGAGGAGGTTACCAGGGCATTGTCTAGAAAAAAATTTCGGTAGAAGTGAAAAATAATTGGATAAAAATGAAAATATGAAAAACTAGACAATTAAATTTCTGCAAACGGCGAAAAATTCTCTTAATATTATGCGGCAAATCCAAATGTTAATTCTGTATCATTCATGGTACCCACAATAAATAATTGCTACTTTGCATGCAATGATAAAATGCAATTGGCTTAGCTAGATTGGTCATGACCAGATCCATCGAACACTCCTTAGGAGTGTATGTAATTGAGTCGAATCAATATAATGCTAAATTCGAATTTGACTATACTAAAAAATTTTAAGTTAAAACTCGATTTGAACTCAATCGAAATTCTTTTTAATTATTCGAAATTCGATTCAAAAAAATATTCGAACTCGATTTGATAAAATTCAAATCAATTGAAAATTTAATAAATTATGTACTCGACTCGAAATTGACTTTAGTTAACTCAACTCAATTAAATTTAATTATATTAAAATACTGAGGGTATAAAAGTAATTTAATAAATAATAATAAAAAGATATTCAATTAAGTTCGTGTCATAATATTCGAACTCGACTCAATAAATTACTTAAGCTATTCAAGTTCAAGTTCAACTAAATTAACTTCAAATCCAATTTGAGTATTTTACTAATTGAACCTTATACTCCACCTCAATGAGAAACATCCACATCCACATTAATTAACAAAATATATTTAAGTTTATGAACCGTCACTGTCAAAAGGCTTAAGCAAGCCGTAAGTTACAGACATGGCAATCCAACCACCCACCATCACTCTTGCTGCAGATAATCTGATTGGCGAACCTCCCAGGTAAGCTCCAAAGCCACCACACAAAGCCAAACCCATTGATGTAACCCCCAAAATCACCACCATTCTGGTCACATTTTGAGTAATAAGAATGACAGGAACCAACGGCACCGATGACCCTAACAAAAATGACACAGCCGATGCTGCTGCAGCCTCGTAGGGCCTTGTGAACACCGTGTCCACTCTGTTATCCTCAGGAATTGACATTTTCTTTGCTGGATCAACTGCAGGCTGATCAATAATATTGGCAGGTGCATGTGCGTCAGGTACAGTCGCCTTTTCAATATCTCTCTGGGTGGAGACAGAAACAAACTCCCCAACAGCCATACTAAAGGCACCTGCTAGAGCTCCAGCAAACCCAGATAGAATCATGGATCGTCTATCTTCTTGTGATGCACCTATGCCCAGCATTAATGATGCTGTTGATACCAACCCGTCACTAGCTCCCAGAATGCCTGCTCGAAGCCACTGAGCTCGCTTCAGTCTTTTGGCCTTTTCATAATTACGGTCATCACAACCTTCTACGTTCTTATGTTCACCACAAGTTTTTGATCTTTGAGGAGAAGTCATGGGAATTAAAGATAGACCAGAAATTGTGGGGAGTGTGGCGGCACTTATAAGATACACTTATGGCACGTGGATTATATATATATATTCCAACTAAATAGGTTCCCAACATGATTGGGTTTCTTAATTTTTTAACAAAATAGATACTTTGAGTTCTCAGATCGACGGTATATATCGTCTGTTATATATATATGTCTTATGTTCATCAAACACAGATTCTCTAGCTATACGGAAAGAGCTTTGTCTGCATGTCTGACTCTTCCTCAGCTTGTTCAGGTTCCGCCTCATTTCCATCGAAGAATTAAGCATCACAGGATGTCTTTTCCTTGATTCAAGACTACATATCGATGGTTTTCTCTATCAGAAAGGAGATAACTAGAAAAATTCTTAGTTACTCTCTAAGATGATGCCTTCTTAATTGCGCGTCCAAGTCTGTCTTTTTCGCCACATGTCACTGAAGGATTCCAATTATCGGGATATTTATTAGTTTATGGTGTTTAAACTAAACTAATTACAATTTTTGTGAAATTTACAAATTTGTGGTAGTTTTAATTGAGGTACGCCAGTTGAAATGACGAGCGAGACGCAGGAGGACTCGCTGAGAGTGCCTCTTATGGTAGGCATGCGCAGCAGCTCCCCGTCACACCCCACTCCCAGATGTCCCCACATCCCCACACTACGTGCATGCCCCATGCATGAACAGTAAAATTTGTTATTTATTAAATTTATTTAGTAAAATTTGTTAATTATTTTTTAGAAAAATAAAGATATAATTTATAAAATAAAGTTTGATAAATTATATTTAGTAATACTTAATGAAAATAACGTAAATTAAATTAATAAATATTAAATTAAAGTATTTATAATTTAATGATACAATGATTAAAATTTAGGCAATAATAACTTATAATATTTTTTTAAAATATATAAAAGTTATCATATAGCTAGTCATTATTATTATTATTATTATTATTATTATAATAATAATAATTATTATTATTATTATTTTTGCGTGGCTATTAAATGTTATTTAAATTTTGGTTAATTATTTTTTAGAAAAATAAAGATACAATTTATAATAATCAGAGGTTGATAAATTAAATTTGCTATGAATCAATTAAATTTCACATAAAGTATGTAAAATTTAATTATATATTAAGTAAAATGTAGGAATAAAAATTTATAAAAAATTTTAGTGATAAAAAATATACAAATAAATTGTGAAAGAAAAAAATAATAATGTACAAATATAAAAATGTATTTATGTTCCACAACGCTGATTTCTTCGAATTTGTGATCGAAGTCCTCTTTGTCGTCTAGCATCGATTCTTTAAGCACTCATATCCATCAAGCTAAAATTTCGTGTCTAATCACCACCACCACTACCATCATTGTTGTTGTTGTCGTCATCGTCATCATCATCAAATTCATCAGTAGCAGTACGCCTTGGAAAGTAATGTACCTGTGTAGGAATAGAGCCTGTATGTGTGGGTCGAAAGGTGGACGAATCCATAAAATCCACTGGTATTTGAGGCGTTTGAGTATACATGAACTTAGATTGTTGTGATTGATGAATCCATGGATTGTGTGTGGAGGCAACATATGGTGTAAATGGGCAAGAAGAGTATAAGTCTAGTGTTGAAATATATGTGTAGAACGGATATATAGTCCACCAGATATGGATGGCCCGGGATATGTAGTGGAAGATGGATACTTTTGGAACTGATGAAAATAAACAGGTTGAGGCATAGCTTGACAAGATGCAGATGGAGGGACGGGTACATCCCTATATTGTTGTCGGCGACAATGTGATGGTTGCTGAGATGAAGCACACACACACTGCATTTCTTCTGAAATTGGGGTAGGAGCAGGTGCAGGTTGAGGAGGTGGCATTGAAACCCTATGTCTGTCTTCACGTAGTGCCCCTAATGAACTGGTGGCGATATGTTGTAGGAGATATCTAGAGTTTGGTAATGAAATGTGCTCAAGTGTATCAGCATGTAGTTAATATAAAAGTTAATCAGACTTATGTCATATAATGTGATGAAGAAGTATTTATAAAAGACAATTATAATTTGTGGAAAAATAAGAATATGTATTCATACCGATACACCAATAGCAGCACCCTGATGAGAAATCCATCTCCTTGTAACTTGTCGATACCATTCCATGTATTGTGAATGGTAATGGAGTGAATCATCTGATTGTACGCCTGTAACAACATGTTCAGCTTTATTATTCCATAATTGAATCCATACTGAATGTTGTTCAACCCAATTTGTACTAGTATTGCTTTATAGAATTATTGAATAAAGATGTTCAGTCTACTGTGGTGGGCGAGAGATTGGCTGTTATAGGCCAAACTGTCTGAGACCTCGATCAGACTGGTGCCACTCTACTATATGCATGCATATTAAAGGCACCACTGTCCTCCATATGTTGCGACCTCTCAAGCAATCGGTGAGTAAAAATTGAATAATATATGTAGTATATGACTCCCATATAATCTATTCAATAAAATATAAGATGTTAAATACTACCAATTGTTATTAAAAAAAGTAAAAATTTATTTAGGGGCAATATAACACACCTCATCGGAGTAACATATATCAAGTCTGTATCGGATCTAGGCCAGCTCATGTGAAGGTGTGTCATGTACTATCCGCTGACTGATCCATCTATATTAATTAATAATTTAGTATATTATTAGAATTATTAATTAAAAATCACAACAACTAATGATGACTTATTAATTAATATTATTAATAAGAAGTCACATACCTTCGACCTAATGGTGCATCTTCCGGTATTTGATTAACTCTCATTATTAGAGCTAAAAATGGAAATCTCTCCCATGCCCAAAGCTGTAAAATAAATAACACACCTATAATTTGGAACACAGGAGAAAATCTGCATGGTATGCACAATTCTCGATATAAGAAACTTAATGTTGCAGCTCCCCAACTATATTAGTTGATGGCTGCAAAGTCCTCTAAAAATTAAAGATATATCAAAGACACACGTCCAGTACCTTTGCTACATAATAAGGACCCACTGATGATACGCATAATATGTGCACAAACATGAGATATAATAGTGTTCATATCAGCTCCAAGAGGTAATATTGCAAATTGATCTTCCAGCCATCCTAATTTTATTTGAGAAACTCTAATTGCATATGGCTGAGGTCTAATTCCCAGTAAACGTTCGCACAGAGATGACCAATCACCGTTGGTCTGTCCAATAACTAGAAGACCATCAATAGGTAGACCAATAAGAATAGCTATATTCTAAAGTGTAATTATGCATTCTCCTTCAGGCATATGAAATGTATATGTCTATGATCTCTATCTCTCAACTAGTACATTAATTAAATGCCAATCAAGTTGAAAAAGGGTATCTGCAGTAATCCGTAAAATCCGGTATGCCTCAGCAGCTGTTTAATTTGGTCATCTAGCTGAACATCATTACTTATTGCATGTGTAGCTCTACTACTACGTCTGTAGTATAGCATCTCATTTTCTATCTGAAAAAATTATGCAAATGATATGTGTCATTATACGCTTGACGATGTCATAAATGATGTTTTAATGAAATGATTGTTATTTTATTACCTCATTATTTCAAATCGCTTGAGATCTGTGTTGAGGTTGTAAATATAACAACGAATCATCGTATGGTCCGGGATGCATGTAATCTCGTGGGTGAGATGCCATACCTACGTGAGATTTATCTACATAAGATAAAAATACCATATATTAATAATGAAAAAACTTTTGAAGTAATCATTCATTTAATAATGTAATTTTACATTTAATGAAGTAGTAATTAATAACTAATATAATTACATTCAAAATGAATTACAAAATTTTTAGACTACAAGTACATAGCAAAAATACATTTTAAATCTAATTTCTTGGACAGGTCCTTGCATTATGACTTGTTTGATCACATTTACCACAAAAGGACACATGTTGATCCTCCTGTATTTTCTAGTCCTTTTCATTTTTTTTCCGAGATGCTTTTGGTCTTCCCTTTTTATGCTTCCATCTAGGATTTGGAATAACAGACAGTTCCTTTGATGGTGCCTAGTAATCCTTGTGACCGAGTGGTTCAAAAGGGGTTGACCATACTTTCATTGTCTTAGACATTGTCTGAAATGATGAAATATAAGAAGGGTAATCCATATGATATTTCATACAAGCTACAATGACATGAAAATATGAGATTTTGCTTTGTTGAAATTTTCTACATGTACATCTTTATTTTTATGCCATTTTAACTGTTTGACTGTGATCACATTTTCTTCTTTCATTGTTATATACTGTTTTGATCATAAACATACCATTTTCTCTGTCATATGATTTGACTTGATGACCATGAGCTTTTTGCATTCGATGCTTCAATATCTTTATGCATTTAGGAGTGAATTGATAATTACTAGCAATGCTTCAATATCTCTATGTATTTAGGAGTGAATTGATAATTACTAGCAAGTGCTTATGAATATGTAACGCAATATTCATCGAACAAGTCATCAAGCTTGTCAAACAGCATATGCATCATTGTGGTGATAGGTACAAACCTAATTTTTTTCAACATTGCATTAGTGGACTCGGAATAATTTGTGGTCATCATACCATGATGATATCCAGCATCATATACTAATGCCCATTTGCATCGAGGGATTTTTTTCCAACCAAGCAAATGAATCAGGGTCCCTCATTTCAATTGTCTTCATCAACTTTTTGAATTTCCGCTTTTGGTGCAAGTTGCCTATGAATGACAAATTAATTTTTTTAGTCTTCAAAATATTAAGATATCATAACATTAGTTATTAATGATAAAAATTATTTATGCATTAGATACATACTAGCTTTCTCAACCAATTTTTTCATACTCTGATTTTTGAATTTAGTATTGTAGTTGCTGGCAATATGGTGAATACAATATCTGTGAGGATTTTGACCCCATAAATCCTGACTCATTGCATGCTTGATTCCTATGTGTTAATCAGAAATAATGCACACATCATTACGGCCATCACAAATAACGTAGCATAGTAGATTCATGAAATATTCCTAGTTTTCGTTATTTTCCTTTTCGACAAGAGCAAATGCAACTGGTAATATTTTGTTATTACCATCTATAGCTTGAGCCATTAGAAGAACACCTTTATACTTTATATATAAAAATGATCCATCAACATACAAATTTGGTTGCAATATTTGAAACCTTCAATGCATGGCTTATATGCCCAAAACATTCATTTAAATCTACGAACGCCTTCAACAAGACGACCATTGACCATGTGTGCCTCACCTTCTACATTCCAAAAAGAACCTCTATTTCTAATGCATGCATTATGAAGGAAGTCACATAGTTGCAAATAAGAATCATCCCAGTCTCCAAACAATTGTCCAATAGCTCTCTGTTTTGTATACCAAACTTTTTTGTATGAGGAAATAATATTAAATCTGTCCCTCATATCCTGAATAAGTGCCTTCACCATGATATCAGATTGCTCCCACAATATGCTTTTAACATATCCTGATATCAACTCTGAGTCAAAATTCTTATAGTCCTGTGATTCTCCAGGAGCACTATAAGTGTGTGGACCATTATATCGAGTTATCTCCCAAAGACCAGTTTTTTTCTTAAGTGTAGCTCGCAATCTCCAATTACAGCCTTCACCAATGTTGCAAACAATGGTCATTGTATTTAGTCTTGTTTCATAACTTTTAAATTGTCATTTTACCCTTATTGAGTATACTTTGGCCGCTGTCTGAACATCATCCCTTGAATCAAAAGACATTCCTATCCAAAACTCCTTTGACAAATCCCAAATTATGTCTTCTTTTGGTACATTTATATTCATTTCCATCTGTTCGATGTCATGACTATTCAAGTGTGTCCAATTATTTCTATCAGCTATATATTCAGATTTATGTCTACTTTCAATCAACTGATCATATTCTTTTTCTTCGTCTTTTTCATCCTCATTTTCATCCTCATCATAATAGTTTTCTCCATTATCTTCATCAATATTATTGTTGTCCTCCTCATTTTCACTTTCACTGATATCATCGTCCTATTCTTCATCATCATAATCCTCTGAGTCATTCATATTCATATCATCTTCCTATTGACTTGACTCACCCATCTCAAAAAATGTTGGATTTGAAGATTCACATCCTCCAATATTATGTTGTTCAATAGACTTATCACATGAGTAATCAACAAAAAATTCAATAAATTGCAAGCTAGTAAATTAGCTAACAATTTGATATACCAATACAACTTCATTTTTATCCCATATTTGTATAAGTGAAAAAAATATATTTCCACTTTGGTTACATATAAGAGCTCTATACAAAATTTTGTTGATAACTGTATTACTATCAATTTTTAAAATTGTTTTGATCTTATATAACAAAACTTCTATGCATAATTTTTCATCCAGAGAAA
>CATIWF010030592.1:0-13361 GCA_949630135.1 Balakata baccata
TTTTTGGAGAAGAAAAATTTTTGGAGACAACAAGAAAATTAAAGAGTTTAATTTTCTTCTCATATGAACATACACCATTGCTAGCACTTTGAGGTATGTTCAAGCCATCTCCCTAGTGGTTTCATCCTCTCATCTTCGCATGGATATTGTGAGAGACAATCCAAGATTGGATTGTTGTGGTTTGCTACAACCTAACAAGGTGAGAAGTTCAAGAAAACTCAAGAAATTATAAAGGTATAAATTCTGAATTTTCTTTGGTTAAATTAGTTTTATTTGGCACATGTATAATCCTTTGATTCGGGTTTTGAAAATTTTTATTTTCCGCTGTGTTATATGTATGTGATATATGATCAAAACCCTTCAAAATCATCTTTAAGTTTGGAGCCATTTTTCTTATGAAAATCAACTTTCTTTTTATATCTTTCTAATTCTAAACTCATGACCTCAATAAGATCATCATCATCATCATCACAAGCATTTAAAGTAAAAAGTGAAGAAGTGGAAGTTACCTCATTAGAGTTATCCTCTAAAGCCATGAAGCATAAGTTGGCTACATCTTCTTCGCTCTTCTCATCATCACTTGATGTAGGATCATCCCATATAGCTTTATGGCCCTTGTCTCCTCCATCCTTGTAAGACTTTCGCTTATACTTCTTAAGCCTTGGACATTTAGATTTGATGTGGCCTTTCTTCCCACATTTATAGCACTTCATCTCCTCCTTATTTTTATTGAAGTTGGATGAGGAGCCTTTGAACTTTGAGGCCCTTTGCTTGTAGTTTTTGATAGTCTCATACTTGTTGGCTATCATTCTCTTGACTTTCCTAGATAACATGGCTATCTCCTCATCGTCTTCTTCACTTACCCTATCATCACTAATGAGGTCCAAGTCTTGAACCTTTGAAGAGGTGGTGCTTGCCTTGAGAGCAAGGGGTTTTTTCTTCTCTCTTTCTCCTTCAAGCTTTCCCACACAAGAGCCATCTCATATGTTAGAAGCTTGCTGATGAGCACATCAGTGGGAATGGTGCTCAAATCCTCATTGGCTTCTTCTATACCCACCACCTTTGATCCATAGTCCTTCATTGGAAGACTACTTAAGATCTTGTTATTTGCATCTTGAAGACTTATATGTCTTCTATATTTCTTTATATTATTGATAATGGAGAGTAGGCGATTTATCATATCGGTGATGATCTAATTAGGCTTCATATTGAAAAGTCCATACTCGTTCATTAGGAGTTGAATTTTCCTTAAAGGAACTCGTTTTGTGCCTTCATGGTAGTTCTTCAAAGTCCTCCACATATTATAGGTGGTTGGACAATCTTGAACTCTCTCACACTTTTCAAGAGAAAGAGAGCTTGTTAGGATGGTCATAGCCTTTTTGTTCTTGCCATTTGCTCTTTTGTGTGGTTCAGTCCACTCATCTCTTGGAAGAGGTTCATCTTCTCCTTCAATGTTCTTCCTAGTTGGTGGTGTCCATTCCTTTTGAACACTATCCCACACATCAATTCCTTCACTATCCAAGTATGCCTCCATTCTAAACTTCTAATAAGCATAGTTTGACCCGTCAAAGTAAGGTTTGAGGCTTTGGAATCCTTCTTGGGCCATTGTAGATCTTTGCTAGAGCTGATGAAGCTTGATTTCTAGACCTTGCTTTGATACCAATTATTGCCCAAATAATCACCAAGAAGGGGGGAGGAGGGGGGGGGGGGAATTGGTGGGAAAATGAAAATTCTTGCACTTATACGGAAGCTAAAAGGATTGAGAAGATTGAGACACGAATTTTATAGAGGTTCAGGTATTAACTAACTCTACTCCTCTCCCCAACCTTAATTGGGTATTCACTAATCTAATTATTTAGATTATAAATAGAGTTTTAGCTAGCTCAATCCCAACTAGGTGTTTTACCAAGGCTAATACTCAATCCAAATTTTACTTGTGTTTTTTATGGCTCACACAACAACCAATTCCTTGTAATTTGGCTCATACTACCCAATTACAAGATAACCCAAGTGTTTGAAGGTTAACACTTGAATGAGAAATTAAATTGAAAGAGTTTTAGTATTTGGAAAGTAGTTAGTTTAATTAAATGGCCTTTTGGTAAGCTATTTATACTGATTACCTACCAATTAGCCATTATAAAGAAGTGT
This sequence comes from Balakata baccata, assembly GCA_949630135.1. Taxonomy (NCBI): domain Eukaryota; kingdom Viridiplantae; phylum Streptophyta; class Magnoliopsida; order Malpighiales; family Euphorbiaceae; genus Balakata; species Balakata baccata. The sequence goes on from CATIWF010030592.1 coordinate 2,149, forward strand.
CATAACTCTTTCTAACGTTCTCTTATAAATGCATTAAATGTTGTCTACGGAGAGATGTCCGCGGTCAGGAACATAGCTTTTCCAGTCGGGAAACAGCCTATTTTGACACATGGCAACTTCTAGTTGGCTAAACCCTCAAACGGCTAGTCTTTATTCAATTTTTCTTGTCCGCACTCCTTGCATCCTAGTTGGGACTTACCCGATGATGCCATAGCCAAGGATTTGGGTCTGTTGGCCTTAAGTGATTCCCAATCGGGACCATACTTTCTGGTCGAGACCTCGGTCAGTTTAACTTTGGTCATTTTGACTTTACGATGACTTGGCACATTTTGGTGGTGTCTCCTCTTCAACGATCATGTCCTTTTGAATTTTCTAATCAGACTATAACATGTCCCAGTCTAGAAAAGGCATGCCCCCGATCGGGACATCTCCTGTCACAGTCTGTTTCCGCTGTTGGAACTTTGGATGATCAGAAGGCAATGTTTCATGGTCTAGACACACATTTCCCTATCTATACTTGAGTCCCGGTTAGGAGATACTTGTCTCGATCGGGAGTTACGCATCTTCAGGAAATGCTTGACTTGTTCAATGAGGAATTTATGACCAAATGTGCTGAAACTTTGAACACTATCAACACAGCACTCAATGAAGATGTTAATGACATTTAATTTGATTGTCAAGATCAAAATAGAGAGCAATCACCCTAAGGTTAACAATACAGATAATATATTGTAATCAGACAAGGTGGCTTAAGCTCGTGGAGCGCCCTTAGTCTCATTTACATAGATATATCATGATCTATCAATGAGGCTTAAGCTCGTAGAGCGCTTTTGATGGGAAATGAAAATGAATAGGGTGGCTTAAGCTCGTGGAGCACCCCTATTCCATACCCCGTATTTGGGCAGTTTGGGAATGAGATTTGGGCTAGTGACTAGAAAAGGTAATAAGAAAAGTAATTATATGTTAAAAGGATTAAGGCAGTGATTACATAATGAAATGAGATATATGGTGTTATGATTATAAATATTATAAGAAAGAATATGCTATTCTTAGAAATGATATACGCTTGAGCCTCCGAAAGGTTAATGCATTGATTGGTGATTGAAATATGAAAAAACCGCTAGGCGATACAGTTTTGAAATAACAATGTCAGCACTCTAGATGTATAATATTGTGGAATATGATAATAAATAAAAAGATATTGAATGAATATGTGACTATGCATGAGCATTGAACTAATGCTTTGACATTGTTGTAATTTCATGCCATAAATTATGTAATTATACATTATGTTTGATATGCATATGTACTTACTAAGCTATAAGTAGCTAAGCGTGTTTTCTCATACATGCAGGTTATAGAGCCAATATATAATATAAGTAGCAGTTGACAGTGGAGATGCCAAGCCTATACCAAGAGGAGACTGTGAGTAACCGGATTATAAACCGGACATTCTCATAACATGCATTTATTCATTTATATCTTTATTGGAATGTAATTAATTATAATCATTGTTCTATAAATATGTAAACTGATGTAAAAGATAGAAAAGTCTCAATTAAGTATAGTAAAGATGCATGAGATGAGGGCTTTATAGGCTCATGATATTATGTAGTATAAAATTTAACAGGTAAATAGAAACCAGTGATCACTAGTATAAGGTATACTAGATATAATGGATAAGTAAATCCAACAAAGTATACATATACGTAATTTAGTGATGTAAAAGAAAAAAATAAATTGAGACCTTGAACAAGTTTATAGTTACTCAGTCTATAGCACTTCCTATGTATTATGGGATATACTCATAATATATGGGTGGGTGTTACAAAGGCGGCTAAGGAAGCAGTTTGGATAAGTAAAATTCATCACAAGTTATAAATGATTCCCAGTATTGTTAATCTAATATGATTAGAACGACAATAGAGCCATTGCATATGCAAAAGAATCATGGTCTTATCAAAGGTCCAAACATGTACTCAACGTTATCAATTGATTAGTGAGACCAATGGTAGACGTGATGTAATGAGAGAAAAGGTTCCCACTTATCAGAAAATATCTGATCGAGTCACTAGACCAAAACCCCAAATATCCTCGCCTATGATGTAATGTACAATGGCATTTGGCTTTAGTGCAAGTGGGAGATTGTTAGAGATATGCCCAAAAGGTAATCGCCTCAAGCATTTAGTGTACACATTTATAATGACATTCTTTCATTATATTAGTATTCATTTGCATATGAATTGATATAGATCTTAAATTGATTAATCCATGATATGAAACATAATATGACGAAAATCATGATAATGAGATTCTTATCATATGTAATTAAGTTAGTATCTAAATTATCCTTATTCATAAGATCAATAAGATGGGACATTGTTGATCTAGATGGACTAGCATATGTTATACTCCTTGAATCAATCAAATAGTAGATCTCATAAGTTGTGAGTATGAGAAGTTTAGAGCAAGCATATGGATGCTTGGTAAGAGTAGTCAAGTACATTGGATGACCTGCTATGGGACAATCATATGGATTAACTATTCATATGTCAATAATAGTCCCATCATAGCAATAGTGCAAGTATCCTTAGATTTAAGGTACTTAAGGATATCTTGGATACTGATTATGTGCTTTGACTCCATTCCTTATTGCCTCATAGAGGTAGCTCATAGGGTGGTGATTGGGTACAGCTTGAGGTATTTGAAGATAATTAGGTAGCCACTAGAGGATTCACTGCTCCTGATAGAGGGAAAGTATACCTATGGCCTTTTGTGGAGATTATTACTCGAGAATCTCTGGCCACTGTGGAAATGTCACGATGATGGTCTTTAATGACATGTCTAATTGAATAATGAGTCTCAATAAAAAGATCTAGCATCACTTGGGATAGGTGTGACGTAGTCAGTCTAGCGGGAGCTGACATATAGTCCATGCACTGAACCGAGTGGGGTATAAGATGGTGAAAGGACAAATTGCACAGATTGTTATCTATGGAAAGGTTCGTAGTCAAACCACTGATTTTTCAGTCAATTAGGAGTCATGATGTATTGCTAGATACCACTCATGACTTTCTCAAATTAATTGTTAATTTGGGTGGCCAAATTAACCAGAAACCTAATGGGTCACACGCATTGGAAGTGTGAAGAATAAGTAAAATGGCTTTAGATGGGATCCAAAATTATGAGAGAATTATTTAGGATCCGATCGTGATAGGATCACGGGAAAAGTTTGGAAAAATTGCTGGGGGATTCGCGGGCCCGTGCAGGCTTATGGTAGGCCACCGTGGCAAGCCAGTGCCTGCACGCTGGGTAGCCCCAATGCAATTGGCCAATTTGGCAAAAATTGCCAAATTGGCTCCCAACCTCTTGTAAGTAATTTTTTCAACCATAGGGTGTTTAGAAATACCTATAAATAGTATTTTTACCTTAGAAAAATACTGATAGCCTCCACAAAATAATTTGAAAATTTTTCTTGGTTTTCTCTCTAGAATACTACTTTTTGCTAGCAAGAGTGTTCAAGGCATAACCTTTGAGGTATCTTTCTTCCTTTTCGCGCGGATTATCATTAGAGATTATCCAAGATTGGATTGTTGTGATTTGCGACAACCCAACAAGAAGGAATTTTGTAGAATTAGTATAAGAAATTTAACAGTATAATTTCTAGCCATGTTTTTATCTAATTAGTTTTAATAGCACAAATTGTATCATATGATTTGGGTTTTGAAAATTTTTATTTCCGCTACATTATTTTGTATGTGATACATCTTCAAAACCCAACACTTTTCTCTTCTATTATTTGATAGATAAAGCCTCAAGTCCAATGGGGTTCTAGTAATATTGGTATTATCCTTATTGAATTTACTAAGTATTTTATCCACATAATGCATTTGACTTAAAGTCAGTCCATTTGATCTTCTAGAAATTTTAATTCCTAGAATCATGTTTGCTAGTCCTATATCTATCATGTCAAACTTAGAGTTCAACATATCTTTGGTAGATTTGACCATCTTGTCATTACTATTGACAATGAGCATGTCACAACATATAGACATAGTATGACACAATCATCACTAGTGTCTTTGACATAAACACATTTATCACACTCATTGATTTTGAAGTCATTAGATAGCATTGCACTATCAAATTTCCCATGCCACTACTTTAGCGCTTGCTTCAAACCATATAAAGATTTAACCAATCTACAAACTTTCTTTTCTTATCCTAGGACAATGAACCCTTCATGTTATACCATGTAGATTTCCTCATCTACATCTCCATTTAGGAAAACAATCTTTACATCTATTTGATGTATTTTAAGAATGCGCAATATGGCAATTGCAATAATCATCCTTATAAAATTGATTCTAGTTATAGGAAAGTACATATCAACATAATCTAGGCCTTGCTTTTGCCTATAACCTTTTATCATAAGCCTATTTTTATACTTATCAATTGAACTATTAGCCACTTGGATCCTAGTAGTTTATATCTTAGAGGTAAATCCACTAATTCCCAAGTATGATTCTGTATCATGGAATCAACTTCATTTTTAATGGCCTCTTTCTAGAGAAGAACTTCTAAAGAGTTTATAGCCTCACTTTAAGTTTAAGGTTCTACTTCTAGCATATAGGTCAGAAAAATTTGGTCCAAAAGACTTTTCTGTCCTTGCCTTTTTACAACATTTAAGCTCTATCTCAGTGAGCCCACCGTCTAAACCAAGTTCTTCATCATGGACTTAACCTTGATTTGGACTATTTTCAATAACAACCTCAAGAGGTCTTTTGGATGAATTCACCTCTTCTAAAGTCTTACAAGGGAATATATATATTTAAAGAACAATGCATTCCTTGATTCCATTATCATGTTTTTGTGAATATCTAGAATTTCTTATTTATACATAAGAAACAGATAAGCACTACTGTTATGTGCATAAACATGAAAATGCAATCAACTAATTTTGGTCATATTTTCACATTCTTTAGAGGAGGAATGACCACTTTAACAAAACAACCCCACATTCACAAGTATTTATAAAAGGGTTTTCTTCCTTTTCTTTCCATAATTCATAAGGAATTTTATCTTGCTCACTTCGAAGTACCTTATTTAAAAGGTAATTAGCCGACAAAATAGCTTCCCCCACACATGTTCTGAAGCAACCCAAAACTTATCAGCATTTCATTCTTTTATTTCTTTCAAGGTAGGATTCTTTCTTTTAGCCACACTATTAGATTGAGGTGAATAAAATGTCGTAATCTCATGTATAATTCCATGTTATGCACAAAATTCTCTAAATGGTACTTCATATTCACCACCGCAGTAACTTCTCAATAACTTGATTTTTCTATTGAGTTGATTCTCAACTTCAAATTTATAGAGTGTAAATTTCTCTGTAGCCTCATCTTTGCTTTTAAGTAAATACATATAACAATACTTTGTGCAATCATCCAAATGTGATATAATATCTGTTTCCACTTCTTTTTTGAACAAATTTTAAATCACATAAATCACTATGAATTATATCAAGTGGTTCAGTTTCTCTTTCAATATTTTGAAAAGATGATATGGCTAGTTTTGCCTCAATAAAAATTTCACTTTTATGCATTAAATCAATGTGGAAATTAGGTATGTGGTAAAAGTTAATTAGCCTTCCTAAGGAATTATAATTAACATGTCCTAATCTACCATGCCATAAATTGAAAGACTTAAGCAAATCATATACATCATTATGAATTAGATCAAGTAGTTCAGTTTCTCTTCCAACATTTTGAAAAGATGATCTGGTTAGTTTTGCCTCAATACAAATTTCACATTTATGCTTTGAATCAATGTGGTTCAGTTTCTCTTCGAACATTTTGAAAAGATGATCTTGTTAGTTTTGCCTTAACACAAATTTCACATTTATGCTTTGAATCAATGTGGAAAATAGGTATGTGGTCCAAGTCAATTAGCCTTCTCAAGGCATTATAATTAACATATCATAGTCTACCATACCATAAATTGGAAGACTCAAGCAAATAAGATAAGAGGTACTTTCATTAATATATTTAACAACTATTATATTGAGCTTAAAAAGCCAATCTATAGCATCCTCTACCCATACACATTTCACCCTTGGACAAAACAACATTATCTGACTCAAAAACCATTTTGAAACTATGCTTGTTCAATAAAGAACCTAACACCAAATTCTTGCGAATTTCAGGAACAAGTAAGACATTATTCAGAGTCAGCTCATTTCTAGAAGTCATCTTCAACACCACTTGTCCTTCACTAAGAACTTCAAAAGTGACTGAATTGCCTATAAACAATTTTTCTCTACTATTCAGATTGAAGGTAGAGAACATCTCTTAGTCTAAGCAAATATGCCTCATAGCATTGGTGTCAATCCACCATTCTTTTTTGTTAGACCCAATAAAATTCACTTACGATATCACAACAGCAAGAATGATATCAGACACCTCTTAGGTGATGCTTTGTAAGACATTAGCTTAATTGTCTTTCTTCTTTTTTGGAAGTATACATTTAGAAGCTTTGTGACCCATCTTGTTACAATTGAAGCACTTACCAAAGAATTTCCTTTTAGAAACTTTGCCTTTGGGTCCGGTCTTGGACTCTTTGAATTTCTTCTTTTTGGAATTTGAATTTTATTCATGTTCGACAATATTCACCTTATGATCAGAAGAATTCAACCCCCTTCTCTCAGAGCCTCTATTGTCATACTCAATTCGAAGTCTATTATAATAAGCTTTTCAATATTCTTGTGCTTATGCTTAAGGTAATTTTTGAAATCCTTCTAGCCATGGGGTAATTTTTCAATTATAACAACCATTCGAGAGGTTTCACTCAAGTTCATTCTTTTAGCATGAATATCATAAAAAATGACGTAAAACTTTTGTACATGACTTACCACAGTCTTAGAATCTACCATTTTATAGTCTGGGAAACATCCTACTATAAATTTCTTAGCATCAACATCCTCAGATTTGTATTTCCAGTCCAAATATTCCCACAACTGTTTGGCAGTCTCAATTCCACTATACACATTATATAATGAATCATGCAGTCCATTCATGCATAATTCATATACAGAAAGTTGGAATGATGCCATCATAGGCCATCCTCATTTGAACATCTTGCCCATCCTCCTTAAGAGTAGGAGCATCCTCAATCAAGAACTGTGCAAGGTTCAAGGTAGTCAGGTAAAACAATATTTTTTACTACTGCCTCTTGAAATTCAAACCATTGAATTTTTCTATTTTCTGTCCATGGTTCACAGGTACTGTCATAGGCACAATCGAAGAGACAATCCAAGTAGCAGAAGCCGATGGCTGAGGGAACCGTTTTGAACATTGGTAACAGATACCATGTTCTCCATTTCACTAAAATAACAAATAGCCAGTATTAATTTCAAAAGAATTAATAAATCTAAGTACTGAAATTAACAAGAATTTGTCTTAAGATTGTTAGGAAAGTGGTAGAGTATTGCTAATTTAGAATAAGGTGTTGGAGTTTGATCATGCATCGCATACATCAAAGGCAGAACGGAAAAATAAAATTTTATAAACTCCGAAACAGTGGAACAACCTATGCAGCCGTAATTAATTAACTATCTAATAGTTTGAAGATCATTAGCTTTCAAACTGAGACTTTGTTCTTCGCAATCCTTCGTACCGAATTGACCCAAACCACAATAATCCAACTAGATCACCTTTAACCAAGGTTATCAAAATCGGCCAGGCCAATGACCTAGAAAAGGCAACGAATTAAGGGTTCTGGAGTTGAACCAGTATCTGTGAATTTTCTAAAAATATAATTTATATCATACATATAAAATTAAAACTTGTCTCATATATAATAAAATATAAAAATAACTTATACAAGACATATTTCATATATAATAATATGTTTAAAAGACTAATGTTTAGAATTTAATTAATACATAATCATATCTAAATTAAAATAGAATAAAATCAACAAAATTAGTTGAAAACAAAATTCAATACAAACATAATTAATGGGATAATATTAACATTATTAGATTGGCAATTTTTATTTTCCAATAAATGGTGCCACAGAAAATTCAAAACAAACATAATTAATGGATATTATTTTTATGTGCTTTTTTTCCCCTTTTTAATCCAATTGTTTAATTCTCTAATTGTACTAAACAATGGATTAACTATGCCATATTTTATGCCCACTTATCTAGATAATTAATTACTACCTATTCACGTCACTTCCAAATCCAAGGGCCATATATAATTAGCATAGAATCTAACTGTTCAAGTTGGAAACAAATGGAGAATTAGATTTTTTAGAATCAAATTAAATTGGAGAAAAACCGATCAACCCAATCCGAGTCGATCGGTTTCTAGTTAAACTGGCCAAGTCAGTGGTTTTTTGAATGGGCTAATATACACTCGGGCTCTATGGTAAAAACCAACCGGTCTAAGGTCTGGTTTCCAGTTTTACCGGTTGAACCGGCCGGGCATGTCCATTTTTTACATCTATGCCTTTAACATTATCCATATGAAGTTATTTGGAAGAACACCACTTTAGAGATGGCTTGAACAATCAACAATATGCTAGTAATGTTGAATGTTCTATGAGAGAGAGGTATGAATTGTTTCTCAAGCAATTACAATGGAGGCAGTTGCTTTTTCTTTTTGAAAATGACTATTTATAGTCCCTTTAGAAGTTCAAGGATTAGGGTAATTGAATACCCATGATTAGGTTTTCTAATTTGATTAGGATTCCTAATATATTACAATTCATGATTGCGAATCTCCATTCTTGATCGAGAATTGGCATTAATCGAGTGATTCTTGCTCGGAAAACCATTTTTCGATCGAGATGAATGCCACTTTCAGTCCAATAGCTTTTGCAGAATGCAAGTAGGACTTTCCTACTCGGGACAAAATCGTGCCAGTGAAAAGCTTAATCACATTCGCGAATTAATTCGCACTTATGACTCTACTTTTCTCAATCTTGATTCTGTCTAGACTTAGTTTATCTCTCTCACTTTTGGATCCGATCCAAAAGCCCATTTCACTCCTTCACACCTTCAATGCTTGTGACCTATTAGATTTCCAATTATGTTAGTCACTCATATCAACACTTGATCTTAAGTAGATTATGAGCAGTATCCAGGAACACATTATGATCCCCAATTGATCGGAAAGTCAGTGGTTTGACTTTAGCCTTTCCATCAATAATAAACTGTGCAATACGTCCCTTCACCATCCTATAACCCATTTGGTTCAGAGAATGGACTTAGTACCAACTCCCACTAGACTGACTATATCACATCTAGTCCAAGTGATATTGGATCCTATTCTTGAGACTCATTACTCTTGTTATATATGTCATTGAAGACTATCTTCATGACATGTCCACTAAAGCCAGAGACTCTCAAGTAATGATCTCGATAAGAGGCTATGGGTATACATTCCTTCTACCAGGAGTGGTGAATCATTTGTTGGCTACTTAACTACCTTCGAATACCTCAAATTGTACCTAATCACTACCTTATGAGCGACCTCTCCTCAGGCAACAAGGAATGGAGTCAAAGTACATAATCAGTATCCAAGATAACCTTAAGTACCTCAAGTCTAAGGATACTTGCACTATTGCTGTGATCAAATTGTCACAAATATAGAATAGAGAATCCATGTGATGGTCTCATAGTAGGTCTCCAATGTACTTGTCTACTCTAACAAGCATCTACATGTTAACTTTAAACATCTCATGTTTACAAATTATGAGATCTACTATTTGATCCAATCAAAAAGTATAATATGTGCTAGTATGTCCAAATCAAGAATCTCCTGTCTTGTTGATCCTATGACAAGGAATGATTTAGATACAAACATAAATTACACATGATATGAGTCTTAATATCTGATGGGTTTTGAGCATGTATCACATACATATTACGTAGCGAAAAATAAAATTTTTCAAAACCTGAATCAAAGGATTATACATGTAGCAATTAAAACTAATTTAACTAAAGAAAATTCAGAATTTATACCTTTATAATTTCTTGATTTTCTTCAACTTCTCACCTTGTTGGGTTGTAGCAAACCACAACAATCCAATCTAGGATTGTCTCTAACAATATCCACGTGAAGAAGAAAGAATAAAACCACTAGGGAGATGGCTTGATAACACCTCAAAATGCTAGTAATGTTGTGTGCTCCTTTGAGAGAAAAATTAACCTTTTAATTTTTCTTCTCCCAATAATTTTTTCTTGTCTATTTCTGTCTTTTGGGATCTTTTAGATCCAAAAGAATATCAGTTTCATAGAGCAAAAATTAAAAGAGGAGATAATAGGGAGTTATGAATAGTAATAGTGATTAAATGGCCATTTAGTGCCACCCTGGGCCTGCTGAGCAGGCCCAGCTGCCCTGCCTACCAGGCCAATCGGCAGGCCTGGCAGGCCAGCAGGCCCGTCAACTCTCCCGAGCGATTTTTTTCCGCGATCTTATCGCCAACTGACTCAAAATAATTCTCTCATATTTTGGATTCTATCCAAAGCCATTTTACTCATTTTTTATATCTCCAAAGCGTTCGACCCATTAGGTTCCCGGTTATGTTGGCCACTTAAATTATCAAATAATTTAAGCAAATAATGAGCGGTATCTAGCAACACATCATGATCCCCAATTGACCGAAAAATCAGTGGTTTGACTATGAACCTTTCCATAGATAATAAATATGTGCAACTCGTCCTTTAACCATTCTATGCCCCACTCAGTTCAGAACATGGACTATGTGTCAGCTTCCGCTAGATTGATTACATCACACCTAGCCCAAGTGATTTTAGATCTTGTCACTGAGACTCATTACTCAATTAGACATGTCACTAAAGACCACCTTCATGACAGTTCCACTCTGGCCAAAGATTCCCGAGTAATGATCCCAACAATAGGCCGTGGGTATACTCTCCCTCTATTAGGAGTGGTGAATCCTCTTTTGGCTACTCAATTACCTTCGAAAACCTCAAGCTATACCCAATCACCACCCTATGAGCGACCTCTATGAGGCAACAAGGAATGAAGTCAAACCACAGAATTAGTATCCAAGATATCCTTGAGTACCTCAAGTCTAAGGATACATGCACCATTGCTATGATGAGACTATCATTGACATTTGAATAGATAATCCATATGATTGTCTCATAGCAGGTCATCCAATGTACTTGACTACTT
>CATIWF010030598.1:0-22614 GCA_949630135.1 Balakata baccata
ATGGTGAACTATTTAAAGATTCTAAGAAGTATAGAAGATTGGTTGGGAAGTTGAATTATCTTACTGTGACTCGTTCAGATATTGTATATTCTGTTAGTATTGAGAGTCAATTTATGTCGTCACCAACAGTTCATCACTGGATAGCTTTAGAACAAATTTTGTGTTACTTGAAAGGGGCCCCTGGACGTGGTATCTTGCATGCCAATCATGAACACACTTATATTGAGTGCCTCTCAGATGCCGATTGGGCAGGTTCAAAGATTGGTAGAAGATCTATATCAGGCTATTGTGTCTTTGTTAGAGGAATTTGGTTTCATGAAAGAGTAAAAAGCAAAATGTTGTATCACGCTCAAGTGCTGAATCAGAATATCAGGCCATGGCATAATCTGTATGTGAGATTATATGGATATGTCAACTCTTGACTGAGGTAGGTTTCAAGATTACGGTACCAGCAAAGTTGTAGTATAATAACCAAGTCGCTCTTCATATTGCTTCTAATCCTGTTTTCCACGAACGAACAAAACATATTGAGATCGATTGCCACTTCATTTGGGAAAACTATAGCAAGGTTCGATCTCTACAAGATATGTGAAGACAGGAGAACAATTGGGAGATCTCTTCACTAAAGCTTTAAATAGGGCTCGAGTTGATTATCTTTGTAACAAGCTGGACATGATTAATATCTATGCTCCAGCTCCAGCTTGAGGGGGAGTGTTATATAATATAATATCATATTAGATAATCCCCTAATTAGTGGTAGCAAATATTCTAATTAGATAATCTCCTAATTAGTGGTTGTAAATATCCTCCTAATTAGTATAGTATCCTAATTAGTACAGTTGCCTTATTAGCATTCTATCTTTGCATATAAATATGTAAAGCTTGTAGCAATAAAAATAAGAAACACATTTTCATTTCCCTATTTTTACATCCACTATAGACTTTTAAGTGAACAATAATTAGTTAAGGGGAGAGAAAAAGGGGGGTTTTTTTTTTTAACTCTTCCAACAAAAGAGGAGAAAAATTGGCTTGCTCTTTTGCTTCAACCACTGGTTTTATCTCTTTTTTTTTTCTCTCTTATTTATGTGTTTTCATGTCCAAATTTATGTTGTTATATTTGTCAACATTATTTTTCACTATCCTCACTTTGTTTCAAGTTTCTATCGTATCATATTCGATGAAGAAGCCCATTTCCAGGCCTGTTAAAGTAGGTTTGCAGTTCCCAGTTGGTAGAATAAAGCAGTATTCGAAGAATGGCATATACTTGGAGTTGGTTAGGGGAGCTCTGATTTACTTAGTTGCTTTGAGTACCTAGATGTTGAAATAACATCTCTATGATTTCTGAGTTCCCTTAGATCTGTATAGAATTTAGGATTTTAAATCATATTACTACGACATGTTTGCTTGATTTATGGGAAAATGAAATGTGATTGAATTTTGTGGTGATTGAATAACAAATTGAGATCAAATCAGCACCTAAGAATCTAAAACATTGTTGGGAATGCTAGAATTTGGGGTTTCTGGGTTTTAGGCTAATAAAAATATGTTAAAAATACTTTAAATACGTTAAATAACACAAATATAATATGTATATAACAAATATATAACTTTGTTTGTATAGTGGAAATAAATTAAAATGCAATATATGTGTCGGAATTCGTATTATATATCATTAAAAAAACAATGTCGCTACTAATTTATTGTTATAAGAACAACACATTTTTCTTATTTTTTTATACTCATTCCAACGATATTTAAATATGTTATATCTTAAAAAAATATTGTATTCCTTAACATTGAATTAATACATGATTAAAACACATTCTTATGTTCATTGGGTCTTACAAAATTTGGTTTCATCAATAAAAATAAATTAAATCTGTGTAGAATTTCGTATCATATAAAACTGATATAAGATGCATATAACAAACATATAACTTTGTCAGTGTGAAAAAAAATTATTCATCATTAATATTAATTATGAATAATTGTCACGCCCATAAAAAGAGTCTAGAAGTTAATAAGATCTTTTGGGGCATCAAAAAGGTAATTAGCTTGAAAAACAAAAGAAAAAGAAAGAGAATGAATAAGCACTACGCACAACCCATGCTGAAGTGCATGAGCTAAAGCATTGTGCACGACCCACGCTAAAGTGCATGACCTATGCTCAGTTATAGAGCTGAATCACTATACATGACTCATGCTGAAGTGCATGACCTATGACGTGTCAGGATGGGAATTTTAGGGCACTGAGCATGACCCGTGCTCAATGTTAGGTATATAAATACTTGAGTTTCTGTATCATTTGAGAAAAAACTCTAGATTCATCTTCTTCTTCTCTCTAAACACTAACTCACTCACAAATTCACTCAAAACACTTGGGTTTACCATCAGCAAAGTGAGAAAATCAACACTTAGGTACCACTGGGGTAAGAAGATGTTGAAAACTATGAAGGAAAACAGAAATTAAATACCTTGGTATGACTAACCCTTAGGCTCTCAGAGCCACAGGTGGGTTTGTCCTTTTAAGATACGTAATTCAAGTACACAAACATAATTCTCAAACTATTTGGATCGTAGACTGTTTAGTATGGCTTAATTTTTGGATGAGAGGAAGGGAGAAGTTTAAGCAAACATATTGTATATTGAAGTGGAAATTTTACAAGGGAAACACTTGATGCCTTCTCATACTCTAAGAGAAGATTTATATAATACTAAAGCAATTGACACAAACGTCATTGCTTACATCATTACTAAGATAAGATTCTCAAATAGTAGCATAATAATTTTGACAAATACGTAAAGTAAACCACACTGTTCAGTTGTCATTATATCAGCTGAATTATTATATCTTTTTACAAAATGTAAACTTAGTGGCAGACATGATTACTTTCTTATCGGCTCATGTGATGGTGAAAGATTAAAATCTTCAAGGGTTGGTTCCGGGTCCCTCTGGGGCCAATCACCAAGATCATCTGGCTCGTCAACACTTAGCGGTGGGAGGTCTTCATAGGTCCTAGGAAGATTGGGCCTGGGCCTATGTTCTTGGGCTTCTTCCTCTTGTGAGTCTTGATCAAAGAAGGGATCCTCATCTTCTTCTCTGAGCTTTAGCTTAAGAGTAGGAGGCCATGGAACCATTTTAATTCTTTTGCAAGGATCTGGTCCAAGTGATGTGAAACTGGTTGGAGGGAGATTGAAGTAGTTATTCCTTCCCCTAAGCTCCAAATGAAGTGCTGATTTTACTCCTTCAAGACACATGGGATCTTCATGACACACTGTTTTCCATAACTGTGAGTCGCCAAGAGCTACAACTGTGGATGTTCCCGCTATATATGTATAAGCACGATGGAATATGAAAATTCCAACAATATTTTCAGGAACTCTCGGAGTTGAATTATCTGCAATTACCTTAGCAATCAATTTTTTCCAGTAACTCAATGGTTGGAACCATGTCAAAAACATAACTTGTGGAGATTGCAAAATTTCTATGTTGGTGATGAATGGGAGAAAATCTATCAGGGAAATTTGAACTGCATGATAGTATAATGTCGATTGACACCATAAGTACCATAACTGTTCTGGAAACATAAACCCTGTGGAAAGTGTGTAAACAATGACCCAGGGGTATTCTGTAGGGCAATAAAGGATTTTTCTTAGAAGCCCTAGCTTGTCTTGAAATAGCATCATGTAGGTAAACAGCATATTTTGAGCAAAACTTCTGATCTGCTTGAGGTCAGGACCTTTTGGACAATTTAGTGGGAAATATGAAAGAGTAAGGACCGGGGTATTGTACTGGGAACTGGAAGCCATTAGGATAAGAGGTATTTCAGATGAAGGTGAAATGAGATTTATTTGTGAATTTGGAGGGCTGGATAGGAAGTCAGGGATGAGGTTTTTATCCCCTTTTATATGCTAAACCTCAAAACTGTATCTGTTGAACCATTCTTTCCATCTCAGCAATTGTGGATGAGGAATAGTTTTTTGTCTGAAATCTAACATTCGTGGAAAAGATGAGAAATCCATGACAACCGTAAAATGATGACCAATCAGATGGAATTCAAATTTCTTGATTCCATATTTAACGGCTAGGATCTCCTTGAATGTCGTGTGATAATGAAGTTAACTATCTTTGAAATGACCACTTGCATATCCACATACTTCTTTCTTATCTCCAGTTATCTCAAAAAGTACTGCTCCCCAATGTTCATCTAACGCGTCTGTCTGTAACAACCTTTTTCCTGTGGAAGGAATCTGTAATTGTGGCAGACTTTGAATGACTGATTTGATTTCCTGAATTGATCTGGTGTGAATGGTCGACCATGGTGGTGGTTGCTTTTTCAAAAGTTGATATAATGGCTTTACCAACTTACTGTATCCTGAAATGAACTGTCAGATATAATTGGTGATTCTGAGAAACTGTTGAATCTACTTTACAGTTAAATTTGCATCTGGAAATTTTAACAGTTCTTGGGCCAAATGGGGCTGAGGCCTGTAAGTGTCATTTGAAAACTGCATGCCCAAGAAATCAATAGTTGTCTGGGCCAACTGCATCTTTGTTGGGCTGAGCATTACTCCATGGGCCTTTGTTAAATCTATGAATTTTTTAACTGTATCATGATGAAAGCCGATATCTGGACCGAATAATAGGATATCATCAATGTAGATTAGGGCTGTATGCAACAGGGGTTTATAGATTTGGATTATGGCCTTCTGAAACAGTGAGGGTGCCACCTTCAGCCCAAATGGCATAACCGTCCACTCATAGTGGTGATTTGGAATGCAAAATGCCGTTTTGTATCTATCTTCTGGAACAATGCCTAGCTGCCAGAATCCTGCCTTCAAATCAAACTTTGAAAATATTTTGGCTGAAGCCATTAAGGGAAACATGGAATCTATCTTTGGCAGTGGATATTTATCATCTTTCAGGAATTGATTGAGAGGCTTGTAATTAATAACAAGTCTCTTTTTTCCTCGAACTTGTTCTGATCTCTTATTCACATAGAATGCTTGACACGCCTAATTTGACTTTGTAAGTTGAATGAGACCTTCTGCCATTAGCTGAGAACATTCCTGAATTGCAAGCTTCATATCTGTAGGAGACATGCCTAGGTGTGAAGCCTTTGTTGGATTAAGGTCTTCTGAATTCTTGAAAGGAAGGGTAATAAAGAATTCTGGTCTAGTCCAAAGAGGGAAATGGTGTTTCTTTGCAAATTCTGTATGAGAAAGGGCACAACAGGAATCTTGAAGTTCTTGGGTCAGGTCAGAAGACAGGGAATGAGGCTGTTGGGAAGGTTGTAAGGAAAACAGAGAAGGTATGGAAGTGAAGGGTAACAACTGGTGTTTGTATTGCAAACCTGTAGGTAAAATGGATAGCTTATTCAGCTTAAAATAGATATCAAATCCTAAGACCAAATCTTTATCTAGAAGATCTGATCCAAGGACATGAGTCCATGTGGAAAGTTCAGGAAAGATTTGCAATTTGATTGGATTTCTGGTTTTGAGGGTTTTGGTAAAGATTTTTCCATTAGCTGCTTGAAAGTGCTGATCATGTTGGATCCAATATCTGTCTGGAAGAATGGAAGGATTCATCATAGATCTGTGAGCACCAGTATATATGAGAGCAATGATCTTTATGGGCTTAGCATACTTATGAGGAAAAACCAAAATTGGTACTAGGGGAACTGGATGTAAGGCTTGGGTTGAACAAACAGTGGGTGAGGTAGAAAGGGTAAGATGGGTGGAAGGAGATTCGTCTGGAATAAGAGGAAAAGGGGTAATGGTGTAAATGGGTGGAATGTAGTGTTATGGGAATGTCGGATTTTGGGAAGAAAAGTCTTCATCGGTATCAGATTCTGTGTATGAGTCAGAAAACTCAGCTGTAAATAATGCTCTTTCATCCGATTCATCATCCAAAGAGAACAAAGATTCAATATCTGCATTGTCTAGATCCACTGGAGAGACTTGATGGATTTTCTGAATAATCTTTGCTACCTTCTTAGGTTTATTGGGACAGTTTTTTGCAAGATAACCCTTTTTTCCACAGACATAACAACGATCACCCTTTTTAAATCTATGTTTCCTTCTTTTGAAAAACTTGAATCTCTTTCTGCTATGTTTTCGGGGCTTATAGTCATCCATGGACTTCCATTTGTGATATCATTTGGATTTACAAGAATGACACATACACTTCTTGTCCTTACATTTGATCTGTAAGTCTGGTCTCTTGCAAGCCAGTTTCCAAGAGGAATCTTGGTCATAAGACATCAATTCTTTGACCATTTTTTGCTGTGCATAAATCTTTTCAATAGATAACAAGATTCTCTAGTAAATCTCTCCAAGACTGAGAGAATTTAGATCAACGTTTGAACATGATTGGAAATGCTTTCTGGAAAAGACACCAGGAATGTTTGTTTTAAGTTTGCATCATTTGCTCCTCCAAGCAAATAGAATCGTTTTGTCATCCTCTGGTAATGCCTGTCAATATCTCTTCTTAAAAGAGAATAGCATTTCATCTTAAAGTATTCATCTCTGACCATATCATCATATTCCACAGTACTTCCAACAAACTCTTGATGAAGAGTTGTGAGTATTTCTGCAATGGTCTGAGCATGATAAAACTTTAGCATTGTGGCTTGTGGGAGTCTAACAAACCAATCTCTCAGAGCTCCTGTGAATCGGGAAGTGAATTCCAAAATTATCACCGGGAATCTGGAATTAGGATGTCTTTGTTGTACTTCAATCCAAGCATAGAATTCTTGAATACTATCTCTCCATTTGTGGGGCAGAATATCATGAAAAGTGAACCAAGGTCCATTGTGTGGCATAGGAGGGACTTGAGGTCCTATGCCAGGAGTATTGGTATCCATTTCTTCTTCAGGTTCTTCTGTATGGTAATCAGGTGGTTGGCGAGTTGTACCACTTTGCTAGGAAGAGGCTGGATCTGCCATAAACTGGGTAGGAAGAAAATGTTTTGGGTCTAATTCATTATCTGAAAGATCAGGTTCAAACTCTGAATTATCAGAACAGGAGAGGTATGGTATGTCTGAGGATGGATTGTCTAAATGAGGCATGGTGTGAAGAGCTTGTTGCTCTAAAAAGGCTGTGATAGTATTTTTGGGGTGAGGTGGTTGGACCATATGAGAATGGGCTACGTCTTTCCATTTTTGAGGCTGGGAAACAGGAATGGTCTAATCAACAAGAGGTGTTTCGGGTACAAAGGTTTGGGTAGGTATGGTTTTGGGCTGGTCTGAAGCAGTACTGGGCTGGGCTTTAGGAGTAGGCTTTGGGCCTAGATTAAGCTGTTCCATAAACTGCTTATGGAATAATTCTAAAGCAAGGCCTAATCGTTCCAATTCTGTTTGTGAGGGTTGATGAACAGGAGGTGGTGTGAATAATGGCTGG
This sequence comes from Balakata baccata, assembly GCA_949630135.1. Taxonomy (NCBI): domain Eukaryota; kingdom Viridiplantae; phylum Streptophyta; class Magnoliopsida; order Malpighiales; family Euphorbiaceae; genus Balakata; species Balakata baccata. Next base: position 7,402 of record CATIWF010030598.1, read on the forward strand.
TGAGAAGTAGGAGGATGCAAAGAGGTAAACAAACCTAGAGGGTCTGAAAGTGATAGAGACTTAAGATAATCCTACCTGAGATCTTGCTTTAAGGAAGCAATCTCTTTTTCAAGTTTTTGCAATCTCACTGCCTTTGCATCGAAGGTGACATCATACATCCTGGTAGAGATCATATTCATCAATTCATCTTTCAAGTCTGCTTGTCTTCATTCAAGCTGTCCCAACAGCTTGTATAATGCTTCATACTGTGCTGTTTGTCGATCAGTCAGAACATAAACTTTATTTACAACATGGTCAACTTTATTTTCTATTCTGTAAAGCATTAAATTTTGAACTTGTGCATTCTGCGTTTGCCAATTGAGCACGGATTCTACTGGAGTGATAGGCTTGGATGTTCCTTCAGGTGTTACTATTATAGATCGGACATATGGTGTGGTCTTGACCTGGGACATGGGATCTATATGGTCTTGAAGAGGGGGAAAGTTAGTATCATAAGAAGTTGGAGAAGGAGGTGGTTGATACATTGCAATCATAGGAATGGGTTCAGGTGTAAGGACCTTTGGTTTTGAGACGAGTTTGTAACATGGTAAAGGTAGGGGTTTTGGGTTTTCATGTGATGCAAGGGGTATGGGATCATCCCATGAAGGTGATGAGGGAGGAAGAGGGTTTTGATAATGAGAAGGTGGGGACTAGGAAACCACATAATCATATTTTCCTGACAGTTGTCCCAGTAATCCAACAGAAGGATCTCCTTTATCATGCCTATCAGAAAAGTATCTTTCAGAACACTTGGTTTTCTTTTTAGATTTTCTGGACTTTCTATTCCATTCTTCACTTTCTTCTGCTATACGGTCTGCATAACAGTCATCACAATCACATATATCAAAGTAACTGTGATTTCCGTTATGAGACTGATAAATGGGCTGTGCTAAGCTGGAAAAAGCAAGAATAGGAATTTCTTCTTGTTTTGGAACAGGTTGCATCATAAACTGAGTAGAAAACTCTACTAGAGTACCAGCTTGTGATTCATTCTCATCAAGAGAAAAGAATTGAGTTTCTACTGTGCCATCCTTATGCTTGATAAAAAGTGGTTTAGTTGAACTGACTAGTTGGCTCCTGTTGTGTAGAAGTTCATAATTGGTCAACCAAGACTGAGGAAAGATCTAAAGAAGATCTTTGTTCAACTGCTTCAGAATCTGGACTACCTTTGGAACCTGAGTAGAATCAACTGTAATACTCAAAGCATCAGCGGACGCTGGAATACAGAGATCCATTGCATGATTCTCTATAGATCATCTGATAGTGAAGAGTAGCTATATTTGTAGTAGCTACGTTCTTGACTCCAGTGATTTGAACTTGTACCTTCAAAGTAGTAAAAGTATGAGAATCTTAAAGCCTCATATTAAAATTGGGGTAGAACGTACAGAGGATTGTTCCAGTATTAAGAGTAGTTTGAATTGTTTCAATCACAGCATGTTGGTACTCCAAAAATCTTGTATCCAAAAGGGCTATTCTGGCCACAACTGGTAACCCTTTTCTGCCATGATAAGTGAGAAACGAGTTTGTGCAAGGGAGAAAAGAAGAACAAGGAGATCCAACACCAAATTTGGCCCTAGAGGACAATCTAAGGGGATTTTCGTAAGTTTTACACTACCTCAACTTCTTTGATCCATGAATTTCTTTAATTTCTCATTCTTGCTAAAGAAAACCGAAAATCTACCATAATTAGGGGTATGTGACCAAAATGGGGGTAGGTGAGGTAAGATCTTATGATTTAAAGGTTAATCCATGTATAAAAGAGTGATCTTAAGTGTATAACCCAGTGCACATTTAGGGTTGGAAGAGTGTTTATAAGGCAAGTTTCAGGTTGAGAGTCTCACCGATGTAAGTCTTCTTGCTAAAACAGTATATTCAGTGTTTTAGGCTTAGGCATGGAAGGAAGACAACAAACTCGGGGAGGAGATCGAGCTTGATCCAACACATGTGGGTTAAGGAGTACTTTTAGTAAAGGTTTGCACATATTTTCTTTACAATCTTCATATGTGTATTGCATGAATGTCTTGAATACTTGAGAATGTTGGATAATGTGTTATGAATGTTGATTTAAGAACATTAATGGTAGTAATTAATGTAATTGTAATAAATGAAATGAAATATAGTAATGGCACTTAAATGGGATTAAATGAATAAGTAATGGTTGTTGAGGATGGTTGTGTATATAAACATTAGCATTTAATGCACAAATGAGATGATGCATTTTGCCATTTGTTTTGATGTGTTTGTATGAGGCTTTTAGGCCCAGAAAAAGATGGAGTTAAATGTGGTATCATGTTAAGAGGTCAATGTGGCTTGAGGCCTGGTATTTAAGTATCATTGATCATTATTGTGAAAGACTAAGCTGGCTTGAGGCTAATGTATTTGGCACTTTTAGTCTAACTGGTTGAGGTGGCTTGAGGCCGATATTTGGAGCTCTCAACCAGGAAAGCTTGGTGGAGCTTGAAAAAATGTTTGAAACTTGTGAATATGATTATGCTATGTGTTATGAAATGATTATGATTAACTTGTTATGATGATGTATGGTTGTGGAGTGCTTCATGGTATTAAAGGCAAGGTATATGATAAGTTTGGCGGGTTACATATTTATATACACATGTGGACTGTATGTTTATAATACCGCTAAGCAAGATTTGATTAGCGTGTAGGTGTTTTTGTCTCATACGCAAATTGTAGATTGTTGAAGAATTGACAAAGAGGACAAGCCAAAGAGAAAAAGGACAATCTTAGGGGTTGGTGATATGTTCATTTCCTTTTTCTTTTGATTTTGATTTTTGTAACCCAGAATGAGCGTAATTACATTTATACATGTCTTAGGTATTAAAAACATGTAAATTTGTAACTCTTCACATATTTTGAAATGTTTGTAAAGTTTTGGCTAGTGAAAGCCATTATATTTTATTTTGATAAAATTATGAATATTTTAATTCAAGCATGTATGGATAATTCATTTTTATCAAGAAATTATTGCCATTGTGCATTAACAGATTTTAAATTATCATGTTTTAAAAGTCATGCATGGTAATAACATTATGTATAATTAGAAGAAATTCTAATTATACAGTGGGTGTTACAATAATTTTCATTCATATATAACCTATATATAGCAAGAAATTGCCAAATAAAAACGTGTATGACAATTATTCTAAGTTATTTAAATAAATTTCATATGATTAATGATTCCTTGATTTTAGGAGATTCAAATAAATCTATATCTTCAAAATTGGTAACTACTTATTATTATCACTTATTTATTTTTTTAAACTCATTCCACCGATATTTAAATATGTTATATATTAAAAAAAAAAATTGTATTCCACAACATTAAATCAATACATGATTAAAACACATTATTATATTCATTTTTGGTGTTACACAATTTGGGTTTAATCATTAAAAATAAATTAGATTTGTACAGGATTTCGTATCATATAATACCAATATAAACTGTATATAACAATCATATAACTTGGACTTTGTTAATATTAATTAATTATAAATAATTTTCGTTCATATATAACCTGCATATCGAAAGGAAATGATAAATAAAAAATGTATATGGTTGTTATTTTTAAGTTATTTTAAATAAATTTCATATATTTAATGCTCCTTGATTTTAAGAATTCAAATTAATCCATATTTTAAATTAGATAACTATTAATAATATTCAAAAAGTGCAAATAGGGATCATGAGTAAACAAAAACTTTGATATTGGGAGAACTAACTATTTTTTATGTTGCAGTTATAATGGTAATTACACATAGTGATTTGCGTCAAAAACTCTAAATATTGAAAAGATTAGTCTCTAAATTAAAAATTTATTCAATTAACTCTTATTAGTTAGATAATAAGTAGCATTTCGCAAATAAGGACTAACTATTTAATTAATTATCTTAACTATCATAAATTAGATTATAAATGTTTTATAAATAGAGACACAATTAATTCAAATTTACTAACTAGGAGAATCAATTGAACAAATTTGAGAACTCAAAATGCTGATCGAAAAAATTAATAATTAACAAAAGTTAATTAAACAATTGTTCAGACTTGTGTGCGAATTATTATATAAAATTAAAAAAAAGGAAATATGTTTTTTTATTTTTTTTTCCTAAATATTGCAATAGTGCAGTGGGGTTTAAGGAATTTATTTTCTAGTTTTAATTAATAACTTTATAAAATCATAATTTTCATAATATTGTTATATGTGCAATTAAATAATTAATTATAGTTTTGTAAATGTCACAATGGCTTAAAAAGAAAGCCCATTAATCGGAGCCCATAGCACGTTGCCTGTGTTTCTCTACTAGACAGCCTAGCCCACAGAAACGGGCCTGGCCTATTCTATTCTCTTCTATGTAGACCCCAATTTGGCCCCACTATATATTATTTCTTTTTTCCTTTTTTTTTTTTTTTGAATAAGCCCCTATATATATTTCAATTGTTTTTAATATATGTGAGATTATATGCAACATTCAACAAAAATATTTTTTTAATTCGAAATTTATAATTTCCTTAATTCTCTACTTAAACATAATATATAGACAATATTACATTAATGTTACTTCTATAGTAAAAGGGTTATTTAATTGTTCGAATTATAATCATTAAAAATTTTTGTTAATTATATCATCTTTTATTAAATAATGATAAGTGTTAGAATTGTGAGTATTACTATATGTAGTTGTAATTTTTTTATTTCAAAAATGATTTTTCTGTGATTTTTAAATGGTAAATTTTTATCAATTATAAATGAAAGTGATTGAACTAAGTTTGATTGGTTCAATTTTGAATCCAAAAATGATCGAACCAAAAAGATTGGTTTAGTATACAATTTTAGGTGACTGAAGCAATTATGAACCCTAATTATAAACAAAACCCACATAGACTTAATCCATGCAAAGTTTATGGTCTAAACCAATAAGATTCTTAGTGGTATTTTCTGGTGATCAAAACTCTAAAATCTTAAGTTTGAATCTCTAGTGAGATTCATTGTACCAAAAAAGAAAAAGGCCTAAACCAATTCCCTATAGATATATAGCTGTATATAAAGAAATATTATTTTACATACACATCATACTGTGATCATCTTAGTCCATAAAAAAAATACATAAACCTAATATCAGCAAAAACTCTCTCTAATTATTAAAGGGAATGACAGTAAGCCAGTGCGTAAATTTGTACTTGGAAGGTAAGATTTTAGGTTTGTTCAGTGCTGACATAAAATCTTGGCTTTTAAATTTCTAGCAAAAATAAAATCTCAACAAAAACAATGATAACATGCAAACCCAGCAGATGATTTGAAAGAAATTTATAAAAACACACAAATAACATATAAATATATTAATAGCAAAAAAAAAAAGAGCAAAATCAAAAATGCCAAACAAATTGGCAGCCTGAGCTCAGATTTAACTTACCTCAGAGATGAAGTAGCTAGATCTACCTTCAACATCTTGGTGTTATCTCTGAGAAACAAAAGGAGATGCCATTAATACTGTCAAGTGGAAACATATAATAAAGTTTTAAATTAGTGACAGAAAATAAAGGAGAAAATAGAAGAAAACTGGAGCACTTAGATTAATGACGCTGCTTCAGAAAGTGAAGTATCTATTCATATGCTATGTGATCAGCCAATCCATATATAATATTTGAGGGTTAACATGTATCACCCCTTTTCTTAACAACTTTTGTCCCCTTTATTTCCTCTAATTTTCTCAGCATCCAATCAATACCCTAGGTGAAGAGGAAAAAAAAAATCTCATTTTCCCCATTCTTGGTGAAGAAAACATGCAACACGTGCATAAACTTTTTATGCATCGATCCAACAGTGGGAAGATTGAACACATAACAGCGACATAACAAGAAACCCAAAGAAAAAAAGAATGAAAATCAAATAGAGGAAGAACGAGAGAGATAAAGAAAGTAAATTTACATATTATTCATTATTGCATGAAATCTCTCAACAACAGGAAAAAATATGAAGAGGATTAGCAAAACAAGTAAGTGATTGATCTCCTATACATATAAAGTGTTTGCTTGGTGTTTAGCTTTTAGGTATAGCGAAGTGTTTGTTAAGAAGAAGAAGAAGAAGAAGAAGAGAGAAAGGAGAGAAGAGATTGCGTATGGGTAAATTAATGTGATGAGACAGAGAGTTGCAGTAGTACGTATATAATGTGGGTTACATATAATAATTATATATTCGTTGCAGACCTGCAGGTCATAATTAGCGGCTCCATCTAATTCTACCTAGGCCATGCCATACTTCTAAGTTTTAGCTTTTGGCTTCTTTTCTTCTTCAATTTTTTTTTTTTTTTCTTGGAAGACTGACAAATGTATAATATTGTTTCTCATTAGAAAACTCGTAAAAGGGGTACGTTACGAAATAAAGAATAGAACAAGCAAAAGCTATAGTGCAGAAGAAGAATATATATAGGATATAGGGGATCCTTGTATTACCCAATCAAAATCTTCTTCTTTGAAGTTCAGCTTTTGACCATCAATAATACAACCTTGCTCCACATCCTTGTGGAGAGAGAGAGAGAAATGCAAATGATTAAAAAAAAAAATTCCGTATAACCAAATGTATTAAGAAATAATTAGTGTCACGCATAAAATTTTATATATTTTTTTAAAATAAATAATATTTTTAACTTAAAAAGATGTATTTTTAATTTTTAAAAAATTATAAAATATTTTAAATATATTTCATGTTAGTGGTCAGTAAATATTAATGTCGAAAACGCGACATATTATACAATTAGGAGTGCTTGTACCTCATATATTAGTAGTTTTACTTCTTTTCCGATCGACATATATGAGTTTGATAACATCATTCACAAACTTTGATTTGCTACATAAGTGTCATGCACAGTAAAGGTTCACTTGCACTTCTTTTGAATTCTTCACCCTGAATTTAAATATATGTAGAGTATTCTAGAATATTGTACATACTTGTTGATATTTTCATCTAATATGTAGAATTATGTAGATAATTCTAGATACGTAATATGGACCTTAGAATCAAATTAATCTTAGCCATCCATTGAGGAGGTGGAGGTCTATAAATACCTCATTTGTAACCATACAAGCATTTGTAAGCTTTCCTGAGCTAATAAAAGAGCATTCACCAAGTTCTTATGTTTGCCTTTCTAAATTTTTTAGTATCTTTACTCAATTGCTAACATTATCTACTATTCAAGAGAGGCTGACTAGCAATCTAGCAAGGGAAGTTTACTAGTGCCGTGTGGTCATTAGTAGGAAAAGACCAAGCTCGTGATAGTTGGTATCAAAGCACAGTTGGAGTAAAAATGACAAGTATAAATGAGACTACTTATATGGTGGCAACTGACAAGAGCAAACAATAATCGAAGAGGGGGAGATTAAGGTTAAGGGATGTCTTGGTTAACATGAATGCAAGGCTCGCAAAGGTGGAGCTTATTATAGCCAAGGGGCAAGAGAAGTTCGAGGAGATAGACCAACGCATCTAGGAGCTCGAGAAGGGCAGAGAAGAGCTCCAAAATGTGTTGCAAGGTGTCGTGAACGTTGTCGTGGCTATATGTTAAGACCAAGTGAAGGCCTTAGAAGAGACCCTTCATGCTGAGATTCTAAATCTCAAGAAAAAGCTTGCAAAGGTAATAGCTGAATTGGGGGAAACCAAAGATAATTTAACCCTTTGCAAGAAAGCAGTTGCTCAAAGTGGAGGTATTGTCAGCTTGATGGTAGTCACCACTTCTTCGAATATGGAAGCTCTAAGCCAAAGGCATACAATGGCTCGTGGAACGCAAAGGAGATCAACAACTTCCTATGGAGCTTCGAGCAATATTTTAAGGCACTTGGCATAGCGGAGGACACCAAGAAGATTGATAATGCCTCACTCTACCTTGTCGATACTGCAATGGTATGGTGGAGGAGGAGGAGGTATAGCGACTTCGAGAAAGGGAATTGCACCATCAATATATAGGACGAGTTCAAGAAGGAACTTAAGAGGCAATTTTATCCTAAGAACGTTGAACATGAGGCAAAGGCAAAGCTTAGGCATCTCACTCAAAAGGGAAGAGCATACGAGATTATGTAAAAAAATTCTCCAAATTGCTCTTGGAGATCCCTGATTATCCTGACAAGGAAACCATCTTTGCCTTTATGGATGGATTGCAACATTAGGCCAAATTGGAGATTGAGAAATAAGATGTCCAAGATCTCGCCACCATTATTTCCATTGTCGAGTCTCTTATTGAGTTTAAGAAAAGTGATAAGCCTAAGTCCAACAAGGACAAGGGTGGCAAAAGAAAAAGTGAGGGAGATGACCACCAAGGTAAGGAGAGTTTTAAGAAACATGATAAGGGCAAGAGCATTAAGGATGATAAGGGTGGAAACAAGCCAACTATCAAGTGCTTCTTTTGCAATAGGCCTTACAAGGCAAGAGAATGCCCTAAGAAGGCCAAGCTCGTCGCCCTAGTTGAAGAAAAGGAAGAGGAGGATCGACGTGAGTAGACAAGGATGGGATCCTTAAAGCTCCTTAATGCCATCAAGGCTAAAGTTGAGGTGTTGAAGTCTGAGAAGAAAGGCCACTTGTTCATTGAAGCCAAAGTTGGCAAGCATACTATGAAAGCTTTGGTAGACACGGGTGAAAACCACAATTTCCTCGAAGTTAAAGAGGCCGATCGACTAGGCATTTGTTATAACTTTTAGATAAAAAATTATGATTTGTAATATTTTATTTTGATTTATGATAGGATAAAGTCATGAACTACAAAAATTTATTTTAATTTATGTTAACTAATTTTAATTTGGAGTAATTGATAAAGTTATAATAATTAGTTTTAATTTATTTCAATTTATAAAGTTGTGATAATTGATTTCAATTTATGATAATCAAATACACCAAGGAGAAAGGATGGCTTATGGTAGTTAATTCCGATGCCAAGTCCATATTTGGAGTTGCGCAATGCGTCGAGGTAAGCTATGGTAATTAGCATGGCTTAGTGGACTTTTCAATTGTACCAATGGATGATTATGCAATTGTGTTGGGCATCGAATTCATGGATCAAGTCAAGGTTGTGCCTATTCCTTATGCTAACACAATGTGCATACTAGAGGAAGGTAATGAGTGCATGGTGCCTCTAGCTAGGAGGCAAGTCTACAAGTCAAACAACTATCAGCCATGCAACTCTCCAAAGGATTGAAAAAGGCACAACCCTCCTTCCTCGTCACACTAAAGGAAGAAAAGGATATGCCAATAGCTCAAATGCCCAAGGAAATATCTAAAGTCCTTGAAGAGTTAAAAAACATCATGCCCCTCGAGTTGCCAAAGAAACTTCCACCGAAGAGAGAGGTGGATCATAAGATCGAGTTAGTGCCTAGTGCAAGCCAACCTAGCGTTATGCCATATGGCGCCTCCCAAGCTTGAAGAATTAAAGAGGCAGTTGAAAGAGTTATTGAATGCGAGGTACATCTAACCGTCAAAGGTTTCATATGGTGCACTTGTGCTCTTTCAAAAGAAGCACAATGGGTCACTCTGATTGTGCATTGATTATAGAGGGCTCAATAAGATCACCATAAAGAACAAGTATCATATTCCATTGATCGCCGACCTATTTGATCAACTTGGTGAAGCAAGATGGTTCACAAAGCTCGATTTGAGGTCAAGATATTATCAAGTAAGGATTGCGATAGGAGATGAGTCAAAGACAACGTGTGTTATGAGGTATGGCTCCTTTAAGTTCTTGGTAATGCTCTTTGGACTCACAAATGCCCCTGCCACATTTTACATCCTCATGAACAAAGTGTTCCAACCCTTCTTAGATAAGTTTGTGGTTGCGTACTTGAACAACATTGTGGTCTATAGCAAAACTTTGGAGGAGCATGTTGAACATTTGCGACAAGTCTTCCAAGTATTAAGGGAGAATGAATTATATGTCAAGAAGGAGAAATATGTCTTTGCACAACAATAAGTGATGTTCTTAGGGCACATTATTTGTGGTGGCAAGTTGCATATGGATAAGTCTAAGGTTCAAGCTATCGTTGATAGGGAGTCGCTAAAGAAGGTAACCGAGCTTCAATCCTTCCTTGGCCTCATTAACTATTATCAAAGGTTCATCAATAGCTACTCTTCCCTCATCGACTTATTAAAAAAGAACAAGGAGTTGGATTGGGATAACAAATGTCAAGAAGCAATCGAGGCCCTTAAAGAGAAAGAAACCTAAGAGTCTATTTTAGCCCTTTTCGACTACACCAAGCCATATGAGATACACACCAATGCTTCCAACTTTGCACTCGGTGGTTTAAGTTCCTAGTAATGCTCTTTGAACTCACAAATGCCCTTGCCACATTTTGCATCCTCATGAACAAAGTGTTCCAACCCTTCTTAGACAAGTTTGTGGTTGTGTACTTGAACGACATTGTGGTCTATAGCAAAACCTTGGAGGAGCATGTTGAACATTTGCGACAAGTCTTCCAAGTATTAAGGGAGAATGAATTATATGTCAAGAAGGAGAAATATGTCTTTGCACAACAATAAGTGATGTTCTTAGGGCACATCGTTAGTGGTGGCAAGTTGCGTATGGATAAGTCTAAGGTTCAAGCTATCGTTGATAGGGAGTCGCCAAAGAAGGTAACCGAGCTTCAATCCTTCCTTGGCCTAATTAACTATTATCGAAGGTTCATCAATAGCTACTCTTCCCTTACCGACTTGTTAAAAAGGAACAAGGAGTGGGATTGGGATAACAAATGTCAAGGAGCATTCGAGGCCCTTAAAGAGAAAGAAACCTAAGAGTCTATTTTAGCCCTTCCCAACTACACCAAGCCATATGAGATACACACTGATGCTTCCAACTTTGCACTCGGTGGAGTCCTAATGCAAGAAGGTCATTTGATTGCCTATGAGAGTCGAAAAATAAATGACACTGAGCACTGCTACACGGGTCCAATAGAAGGAGATAACTATTGTAATTCATTGCTTGCGAACTTGAGGCATTACTTATTAAGATCCAAGTTTGTGGTAAAGACGGACAAAATGCCCATAAGTTATTTCCTCAAGCAAAAGAAGTTAATACTAAAGCAAATTAAGTGGCAAGCATTTTTGGCCGAGTTCGACTTTATGATGGAGTACAAGCTAAGCAAGGCTAACTTGCTGGCCGACGCGCTTAGTAGAAAGGTTGAGTCAGCCACCATCACAAGTCTGAAGTTTCCCTTGGTGGATCGCATTAAGGAGGGACTTGAGCAAGACCTGTAAGCCAAGAGTTTGGTGAATTTGGCAAGTCAAGAGAAGACACGTCAATTTTGGCTAAGAAATAGGGTGCTTACCACTAAAAGAGATCATGTCTATATTCCAAAGTGGCAAGGCTTGAGGAAGGAAATAATCAAGTGTCATGACTCGCAATGGGCAAGACATCCTAGCACAGGGCATACATTGGCACTTGTGGAGCATGCCTACTAGTGGCCTCAAATGTGCAATGATATCGAGCTTTACATGAGTATTTGTCTTGTGTGCCAACAAGACAAAGCAGAACAACATCAACCAGCAAGTTTATTGGAACCATTGCCAATTCTTGAGAAGCCTTGGGAAAGCATCCCTATGGATTTCATTATATGTCTACCCAAGTCTGAAGGTTGTAGCAACATCATGGTGGTGGTTAATCAATTTAGCATATATGAGGTGTTCATTCCCATACCAACAAAGTTCACTACTGAAGATATTGCACGTTTATTCTTCAAACATATGGTGAAGTATTGGGGCATGCCAAAGACAATCATGAGTGATAGAGATATCTGCTTCACTAGTAGATTTTGGATAAAGTTGTTCAAGTAATTGGGATTCGAACTCAAATTCTCCATAAGCTTTCATTCTCAAATCAATGAGCAAACCGAGAGGGTGAATGTCTTATTAGAGTTATATACTTGAAGCATTATGTAAGTGTCAACCAAAGGGATTGGGCAAAGTTGTTGGACATAGCCTAATTCTCATATAATTTACAAAAGAGTGAGTCAACGGGAACTAGTCCATTCAAGATAGCAACAGTGCAACAACCAATTATTCCACACATTGGCCATTGGATACAAAGGTCCTAGCCAATCCGCATTCAAGTTTGCCAAAGGATGGCATGAGATATCCGACATGGCACTTGCTTACTTAGCAAAGGCCTTAAAAAGAATGAAAAAATGGGCTAATGCTAAAAAGAGGCATATGGAGTTCGATGAAGGAGACTTGGTAACGGTGAAGCTTCTCCCACATCAAAGTCGAAGGTTTGCCAAATTACACAAAGGTTTACTAAGGTGCTACGAGGGACCATTTCCCATAGAGAAACGTGTTGGCAAGTTAGCCTACCACTTAACTTTGCATTCACATTTGGAAATGCATCGAGTGTTCCATGTGAGTTTGTTAAAGCCATTTTATATCAACAAAGAGGAACCAAGCCGGAGCAAATCAAAGAGAGCGCCTACGGCCATCATTATGTCAACCGAACGTAAGGCTGAAGAAATATTGGCACACCGTGTTATTTCGAGGTGGGGCGCCCAACCAAGTTATGTTGAGTACTTTATCAAATAGACGGGGTTTCTCCCTAGCAAAGCAAGTTGGGAGCATGAGCTCACCTTATGGACCTAAAAAGATGTAATCGAGGCATACAAGAGGAACACAATGAGGACATCGCCAAATTGAGTGGGAGAGTGTCACGCATAATAAAGGTTCACCTACATTTCTCTTGAATTCTCCACCCAAATCTAGATATATGTAGAGTATTCAAGAATGTTGTACATATTTATAGATATTTTCATATAATATATAGAATTATGTAAATAATTCTAGCTACGCAATATGATTTGCAAAATCAAATTGATCTTGACCGTCATTGAAGAGGTGGAAGTCTATAAATACCCCTTAGGTCCTCATTTATAACCATACAAGCATTTGTAAACTTTCTTGAGCTAATAAAAAAGCATTATCCAAGTTCTTATCTTTGCCTTTCTAAGTTTTTTAGTATCTTTATTCACTTGCTAGTATTATCTAACAAGAGAAATTTGCTAGTTGTTAGTAGGAAAAACCAACTCCACGACACAAGGCTCATATTTGAGTTAATTAATTCATTTGATGAAGACCCATTTAGATTTTTGAATTGAGATTATAGCTACTTAAATTTGAAACAAGAAAACCAGTAAGTAATAGTGTTAAACCCAAGTATTGAGAATGAGGACATCAAAGACTTGCTTAAAATAAAAATTAAAAAAAAAACACAAATATCTGAGGGAGAAATTTACGTACAGCAGAAGATGCATAACCTTGACAACAATACTTTCATTTTACTATAAAACAACATCGCATGCAATGCCCAGATTGGTGGGGAAATCTTGATATAAATAGAAGAGTATGCATGATCAAATCTGCCCGGAGAGGTGAAATCCTCCTCACTGAGTCGGGAAATATGAACCAGAACAGAGAAAAAAGAAAAATGAGAACACTAAAATTCATCTAATATTGTTTCTTCACTTGCTATGGCTAGGAAAACCTCCATGATCCACAAACAAGGCAAAGATCTATATCCACAGATGGTCCCTCCTATATTCTCGCGCAATGAGAGGCACAATTATGGGTGGAACCTGATGATAAAACCACACAACAAAGCAAATTGACAATAAGGTAATAAATAAATATGTGAAAATAAACAATAAGTGCAAATAAAAAAATTGAAATTCAAGACTCAAGTGATTATGCACAAATCACCCAACTTTATTGAAGAAAAACTCATAATAAAATGACAAAACACAAATGTTTAAAAATGCAAATATTAGCTATAGATCATGCAATGTGCCGTCAACTTACCATGCCATAATCTGTTATTATCATGGAAACATAATCTGAAGGTGTTGCAACAAAACTTGATATAAGACATACAGTCAGGGAAGATCGATAACTCTCTGAGAGTGTCATGCATGTTTTAAGTTAATAGCATCAAGTTCAGAATTTGAAGATTTTCACTAGCGGTGCAGCCATCCAAGAAGTTGATTTATTCTCTCCCATGAACTTTTGAAATGGCATCTGGATCACCTGCAAGAACCACAGTATGAGAGCAGAGTTACTATCCAGTTTAGTTCTCTCTCTCTCTCTGAAACCAATTAGCTAGTTGGTTACCAGAGTGCCTACTTGAGCCAGAAATGCTTACCCAACTCCTTAGAGCATATAGAATCAAGCTGTACCCTCTTATGAAACTTGTATGCTTCACAGCAAACTAAGACCAGTACACCGAAGGTATGGGCGACCACATCGACATATAGGGGTGTGCATTCGGTTAACCAAACAGAATTTTATAAGTAACCGAATTTTTTAGAACTTTTAACATGTTGAATCGAATAAAATTTATAATCCAAATTAACCGAACCAAAATTTATCGGTTCAGTTACTATAAATATTTCGGTTATTGTAAAATTTTTAGAATATTTTCAATTTTGTAAATTTCTATATTGTACAACAAAATCAATGAGAAAATAAAAATAAACATAATAGAGGTAAAAGATTCAAAATATATACTAATGAAACTACAAAAATAAAGTCAAATATGTAATTAAGTTTAACAAAAAAGTATAATGAATAATTATATGCTACTTACTAGTTAAAAAATATACCAATTCAAAAGATTAATTTATAAACATTATTCATAGAAAGTAAAAATGATAATTAAGCAACTACTTTAAATCTTAAAATGTCTTTGATATATATATATCAGTTATTTTGGTTAAACTGTTTGTATTTTTTGAATTAACCTAACCGATAATTGTATTTTTTTTAAATATAATAACTGAACCGAAAACTGAAAAATTTATTACCAAAATAAACGAATTTTATCGGTTCGGTTCAGTTAAAAACCGAATACTGCTTAGCCCTACATGCACTTGATGTTATATCCTACCTGGCCAACATTTTACAGCAGAAAATATAGTTGGCTTTTTTCTTGTTCTCCAGAATGATTACCTGACCAGATTTTTTTTTTTTTGTATATAGGCAATCACTTGGCCCCTCTCTCTGAAAGAATTTTATTTTGTTTCATTTAGTCTAATTACATGCTGATTGCATTGGTTATAAAATAGGTTGTCCATGTCTATGCTTCTGCCCATGACTGGATTTATATGGACACAAGACTCTAGTTCTTATGATCTCCTGTTCATTATTC
>CATIWF010030623.1:0-10963 GCA_949630135.1 Balakata baccata
TATCAAATTTACCCATATTTTCTCTGGAAAAATTGTGATAAACACCCTTTAGAAGTACGAGAGCTTCAAAGGCATAAGGTTGTCAGGAATACTTACATTCCTAAATCTATCTGGCCATTGTATAAAGAAGATGCTCCATGGAAAGCTATACCTCCTGAATACCTGAGACAATTGGAAGCAGCCAAGTCACGACAAGCCACTTATGACAGTGAAGCAAGACCTTCCAATGCACTTGTTACCACCCAGGTCCCATTATCTTATAGTGGATCTCAATCTCAGTTTTCTCACCACTTGATCAGAAGTACTAAGTATCGAGAAATTAGTCCTGAGTTCAGCTCAGATAATAGCTATATAAACCTCTCTCCTAGTCATGAATCCATGACAGGAAAAGACTGAAAGAATCTTTGCTTTATTAAATAATTGTACTAATGTATTTTGCTTTTATTTGTCAGTTTCCTCTTTTTGTGATGAAAACCTTATCTTATCACTTTGGAGTATGTAATTGTTTGTATTTTTCACTTTTGTGTTGGCTTAATCTAAGTCTTTGATGTTATCAGCCCTCCTTCTATATAAGGAGCTGGATTCTGTCTTTGTAAGATAAGAAAAAAATAATAAATTCTGCTTTCCAAAAATATGAGGTTCTAAGTTTCTCTCTATCTCTTACTCTAAAAAGTTTATCATATGATGTTCTAACCCTTGTTATCATCTTGGCATTTCTATTAGTAAATGATTGTTGAAAACGAATAAAAATAGACAAAGGGAGCCGCTTCAAGTTGTTCAAGTAAACATCAAAATTTATTATATATAAATATATTGTAAATATTTAAAATATTATAATTGTATTTAATTATATTTTAACAAATTAAAATTATAAAATCCGTTTATAATACGAATTTTTTCGTATTTTAATCGTATTGATATAATTATGATCTATATCTATTAAACTCATATTTATATTCGTATAAGTCCGTATCGTATTTCAAATTATCGCTCTTTCTATTATATTCTCCCCGTATGCACGCCAATTGCCGTTAAACTGTCTTTTTTGTATTTACTTTTTACAGTTCTCTCTGATCAAGCAAAGTGGTCAATGTACGATGCTGGGGTTTATGATCCCCTAGCGGAAGATGACGAAGTTAGTCCAAACATAATCTTGTTTTGACAAGGCAACTTCATGAAACGAAGTCGTTTGGTTGGGTTGCCCTGGAGAGGCGACGGTGTCGTTTAGGGGTTGATTGGTTTCCGTTTTTTGTCTTGCGTATTTGATTCTACCAAGGCATGCTACATCTATTTTTTTATATGTATTTTTTTTTTGCTGTTCGGTGCCTGAAGTTTTGTAAATTTGGTGAACAGGACTTCTGTGACTTCATGCAAGAGATGATTACCATGATGAACACCCTTGAATTTTGTTTTGAGATTTTTATTTTAATATTTAAAGGGCATAATAGTAATCGTGATTGATTTGCATGATTAGGGAGATGGCTTTGAAGATCTACAAAGGACGTTTGTGGAAATGGTTGAGTGAAGATGGCGCAGGCTTTGACCTCAAAGCAGATCCAACGGATATAAAGAGGGCATGCGTCAATGTATCTAAAGGCAATGCAGGGAAACGACACTTCTGTCGCTGTTAATGCGCTGTACTGGATCATTCATTGGATCAAATCAAGCCCATTGTGTTTGACCCATTTATGTGATTCAAGTTTCAACCTTGATTCTCCCCTAATCGCCAAGCCCTTGTGGGGGGGATTGGGTGCTTATTGAATAGTTACTTTCGTCAACTCTTTTTTTTTTTTTTTTTAATTTAAGGCTGTTACTATTATTATAATATATGTGTACTTTTATGCAAAATTTCGAAGGTGTGATGATAATTTGGTAGAATGAAACTTTCTTTTCCCTTTTTCCCCATCGATTTCAAATAATTCAATTAAGTGGAGAGCAATCTATTGGCCATATTTGATTTGATATGCTTTTTTCATTAAAAAAAAAAACCCCCCGATTTACGTTATTAAAAAAAAATCATATTCTTTATATAAAAATAAATAAAAATGATGAATAACAAATAAAGACACAAATTACTCTTTAAGCAATTATGATTCTCAGTTGACGATAAATTTGAATCGGTGTCATTAGTACGAATTCCATCAAATCCCAATCTCAAATTTACGGTATCCATTCAAAGGCCGCGTTTCATATTTAACAAAACGGTTGAACATTTGTTAAATATAACTATTTGTTTACCAGCTAAAAAATAGGATGTCAAAACATGGGAGAATCATTGAACCACAGTATCTCTTCCCTTCATATCAACAATATATAACTTGCAAAACCGATATATCCCTTCAACAAAGAGATAATAACAAGTATATGAATAATTAAAACTCCATTATCTTTCGTCAATCCATCCTTTCTGTCAGATAAAAGATAAAGTTTTCAGAGTAACTGAAGTTGTGGCTACTGGTTTTAGATTATGTACATCAAAAATTTGATTAGGTATGTGTTTAGTTTATTCTCACAAGACTGGAAATGTTTTACAAAGATACCTCTATTCATGCTGCCAAAAACATAGGATAACAAAGTATTTACAATTATTTCTTGTTATATATAAAGAAACAACTTGTTGTAGATATGCATTCTGAAATTTTTGTGAAAATGTAAAAAATGAGATTTACGATATTCTCAAAAAAAGAGATTTCGTGGGATATCAGTTGATAATTTTGAAATGGGTTTAGGATAAACTCCAAAAAAAAAAAAAAAAAAAAAGAATTTGAATAACTTGCAACTGGCGTTATGCTCCGTCAATTTCTAAAATTCGTAAAGTTGGCCTGTGTTCAAATAGGTCGGAAGTATGGAAATTGATGGTGAAATTTTGCAACTTGTTTTCAGTTTTATTGGGCCTAATTGTCACAAAGGCATAAAGTTGGGAGCCTATTGAATCTTGGTTGTTGGAGCAGATATTATATATTGTCATACTATGAATCTCTTTTATATAGTAATATAGATCATGGTCCATTATACGTATGAAAAACAGTGAGAATTTTATAAATAAAATAAATTTATATAGTTATCTAATATACGGTAATAATTTTGTAAATATTCACCATCCTTTTGTTGGTATGTTTATTAGTTTATTAAAAAATATTCATTTATTTTATATATTAGATTAGTTATGAATAAAGTAAAAGTTCATTCGTTTATTACTAAAGATTCATCTTGTTTTAAAACTCTAGGTTCGTTAGCAACAAAGTGAATATTTATTAATTTATTGAAAAATTTTTATTTGTTTAAATTGTAGGTTTATTATGAATAAAGTAAAAATTTATTAATATATGTTCATTTCTTGTAAATTATTAGTTCATTATCAATAAATTATATAGTATAAATTGTAGGTTTACTAACTTATTGAAAAATGTTTATTTGTTAAAAATTATAGGTTCATTATGAATAAAGTAAATATTCATTAGTTTATTTTTATTTTTTATATTAATACATGTTCATTTTTTTTATTTAATTTAATTAATATAACTGTAAATCAATTAAAAATAAAGTAAAATTTCATTGATTTATTAGTAAATGTATATTTTTTATATTAATACAGTTTCATTTTATTTATGTATATCTAATTTAATTGATATTTTTTTATTTTGATTTATAGATATAAATACATTGAATTCAATATGAAAAAATTCAAAACAAAAAAAAATGGAGACAAAATGCAATGAAAAACCAAAAATAGAGAAAAAATCGCACTTAAAAAAAGATAGAAGAATATAAAATATAAAAAATTCACCCAAAAAAAGGAAGAAAGAACAAAATAGAAAAAAAAAAGGAACCATATAATTGTACCAAAATTTACAAAAATATTGTGAAAAAACAAAAAGAAAAAATGGCCAAAATGGGAAGAAAAACAGAACCATATAATTGTGTCAAAATTTAAAAAGAAAAAGAAAAAAATAGGAAAATAGAAAAAAAAAAAACGAGAACCATATAACTGTGCAAAAATTTATGTCAAAATCACTGCACATATAAATGGATTTTCATCTATACTGCAATATAAGCCGATGTGCATAATATAATTTATCCAATATTTATTTTTCAGGCATCTCAAGCTTTTATTAAAAGGTCTTTTGACTTTTATAAAGTTAAAACTATTATTAGGATATTTATAGTTGAGTGTTCAAAAATATTTTTTTGAATTTTTTTATATAATTAATTAATTTTTAAAATTTTTTATAAATTATATTTTAAAAAAAATATCTATCCACCTAATTATAACAAAAACAATTTTTAAAATTCAAAAAAATATAAAATACAATTAAAAAAATTTATTTTTTCCAAATACAATCATAAACGGACTTACCAGGTAAGAATGAAAACACTAATACTTTACGCATCATTACATCTTGCTCTTGTATGTATCCAAACTGTCAAAATTTTTACTCCTTAAACTTTAAATTAATTCAACGATTTCACTTAACTCTCACTATTGTTAACATTGGCTTCAAATTTTTAATTATTAATAAATATATAGTATTTTAAAAAAAAAAAAGTATTTTCTTAATTTTTAAAATGACAAATATTCAAATAGGGTCAAATATTCTTAGAGAATTATTAAAAAAAAAAAATCACTTCAATGTATATTGTGGAAACGACACCGTATAAAAAGCGGTGAAAAAACTGCCGGAGAATGTCCCACCAGTCACAACAAAAGTCGCTTTTTTCCCTCATCTTTAAATTCAAACTGGATGGCATATCCAGTAATAAAAGCTCGATCCATGCCTATTTTTCTTCGCAAACCTACTTCTAATTGATCCTATTTATGTAAACCCCTCTGTATCATATGGCCCCCCCCCCCCTCTCTCTCGAAATCAAAACCCTCAATACCTCCAGTTCCTCCTGCAAAACCCCTCTGTTCCAGTTGATCAATCAATAATTCGTTTAGTAGACTAACTAAATATGTCTTTGAGGCCAAGCGCTAGGACTGAGGTTCGCCGTAATCGGTACAAGGTAGCGGTAGATGCTGAGGAAGGTCGCCGGAGGCGAGAAGATAATATGGTGGAGATCCGGAAGAATCGTCGTGAGGAGAGCCTCCAGAAGAAACGACGCGAGGGACTTCAAGCCCAGCCTATGCCGGCTTCCACTCATTCCTCTGCCGTCGAGAAGAAGGTCAGTTTTGTAATTTCAGGTTTATGAAGCTATCGAATTCGCAATTTCGTTTTTAATTCTTTTGGTCCTTTATAGTTGATTTATTTTTTCGTTGGCAATTAAGTTCAAATTAGGGTAAATCATTACGTAATGGTGGCTTTGTTGTATAGCGGATAATACGTTTTGAGGATTTTGGTAAATTTCTATCAGTATATGTTGTTGGGTTTGGTGGTAGAGTTTTGATCAGTGAATAGTTTGGGACCTTACTCTTTGGTAAAAGATTTTTACTGGATTATTCTCGGAAGTACC
The DNA here is from genome assembly GCA_949630135.1 of Balakata baccata. Classification (NCBI taxonomy): domain Eukaryota; kingdom Viridiplantae; phylum Streptophyta; class Magnoliopsida; order Malpighiales; family Euphorbiaceae; genus Balakata; species Balakata baccata. Next base: position 5,452 of record CATIWF010030623.1, read on the forward strand.
AGAACGCCCACTAATTGAATGCTTGACTGTTTAGGGACTTATCTCTGCTTTCGTCTTTAGTTTCAGGCAATCAAATTGAAATTACGATAACCAGTCGCTTTATCTTACTTGAACTATGAGGCCTACGCATGAGAATGTATTAGTTTTTAATTCAATCGTATACTCACTTCTGCTCGTCTGATGTTTTGTTTTCAGCAGGGACTCCTTTGTTTTACTATTTTGGGAGGTGGAATGTGGTGTCATAAGTTTTTATAGTTTAAATTTTGGATATTATGTACTAAGTCAATTTTAGTTGATAGTGGGACTTTAAGATTTCGGGCATGCATGTTTTGGAGGTTTTGTTGGAATTAGATAGATTTGAAGGAAAATTACTATTTGCTTTATGTGGTTTGACGTGATATATTGGTGCCCTATGAGTTTTGAAAAATATATGATTTGCCCTATCTATTTTATTTCCGTTAAATTATATAGTCATTTGTTAATTTTAAGACATTTACCGTTAGTAAAAAATGAATATTCTCTTTGTTCAAGGGATACTAGTACAATATGTCAAACTTCAAAGTACTAGACCACTAGTACAATAAATCAAATTTGCAAAAGGGTATTAGTGCAATATATCAAACTTTTAGGGGTAAATAATATAATTATCAAATCTCAAGGGGTATTAGTGTATTATGTCAAACCACATGAGACAAATTGTATATTTTTTCAAACCTTTAGGGGTACTAACGTATTATGTCAAATCACAGGGGGTAAATAGTAATTTTCCTAAATTTAATTGACACATATACTTCTATAGTATCTGGATAACTAATTGTGTTAATTGGAAGTTTATTCTTCTAGAGTTTTTTATTTAGCTTGTGGATGTTTAATATGCACATGCTGATATTGCAGGTAAATTTTTTTTTTTTTGGCCTGATTATTGGGGCTTTTGTTGAAAGGGAAGAATTATCCTTTCTTTTCGCATGATGGACCTATTTTTTATTTGCTTACCAGAACACTTTGACTGCCTTGTTCTTCTTTATTCAGAATGATGTATTGTTTATTTTATTTGGAAGAACTGGGAGCTGTTTTGAACATTTATATCAGCTAGATTGCTGCCCATTTCGAGGATTTTTTCTTCAACTATGAGAGTTTGAATATTTTGGTGACTCCTATCAGAAAGCATTTATATTTTTAATGTCTTGAGTGCAGTTGGAGCATCTACCATCAATGGTAGCTGGTGTATGGTCTGATGATAGTAATTTGCAGCTTGAGGCAACCACTCAATTCAGGAAGTTGCTTTCAATTGGTGAGGAAATTTTCTCTGTACATATCATCTATCTGTTGAACTTGTTTGTTTGTATAGCATCTTTATTGTGCCAGTTATTGTTCATTATCAGAGCGCAGCCCTCCAATTGAAGAAGTCATACAAGCTGGAGTTGTACCTCGTTTTGTCGAGTTTCTTGTGAGGGAGGACTTTCCTCAGCTTCAGGTTTTCCAGATTCCTTTAGTTGTCCTTTTCCTTTTCTTTATATCAAGTATAATATTAACTCTAGAATCAAATTGTCTAAACTTTCATGTAGTTTGAAGCAGCTTGGGCTCTGACAAACATTGCTTCTGGGACATCTGAGAACACTAGGGTGGTAATCGACCATGGAGCTGTACCCATTTTTGTAAAGCTCCTTGGTTCTCCAAGTGATGATGTGCGTGAGCAGGTATGAATATTGAAGATGACTGGAGATGTTAACTGTAACTTTCCTTATTTCCTTCTAAGCTTGGGCTTGTTCTTTATGACACAATGAGCTGTTATTAAATTAGGAATTGTTAATAGATATGGTGTATGATAATTTTGACTAACTACCACTGGATCTGTTTCACGTATTCAGGCTGTGTGGGCACTGGGAAATGTTGCTGGTGATTCTCCTAAATGTCGTGATCTAGTCCTTGGCCATGGTGCTCTGCTTCCTTTACTGGCACAGTTGAATGAGCATGCTAAACTTTCTATGCTAAGAAATGCTACATGGACGCTGTCAAACTTCTGCCGAGGCAAACCACAGCCTCCTTTTGATCAGGTCTGTGAATTCCTAATGAATTTTCATTTTGTATGTTCAGTTGTATTGCTTGTGAAATTTAATTTATAAATAATTGCAAGTTGTTTGGATGGGCATTCTTATACATGACATTCTGTTTCTTGCCTGTGATCTTTCTATTATTGCTGCATTTTGTTGAACAGGTCAAGCCTGCTCTTCCAGCGCTTGCACGTCTAATCCATTCTAATGATGAAGAAGTTTTGACTGATGCATGTTGGGCACTCTCATATCTTTCTGATGGCACCAATGATAAAATTCAAGCTGTTATTGAAGCAGGTGTATGCCCTCGGCTGGTTGAACTTTTACTGTGAGTGTCAGATTCTCTTACACTGAGAAATATTGCTTGGTTGTTGGAATTGCTTATCTATTATATATTGTGCATAGTCTGAATGTTTTTAAAATTTTTAAGGCACCCATCTCCTTCAGTTCTCATTCCTGCACTTCGCACTGTTGGGAATATTGTCACTGGCGATGATATGCAGACTCAGGTACTGCTTATAAATATATTCTGTCTTATGCATGCCTAAATCTCCTCAAATCACTATTTCTTAAAAGTTCTTCCAATTGACTGTGCTTGGCTGTGTCTAACATCTGTTGTATAAATTTTTAATAAAATTGGTTGTTGGTGTTCTGAAAAAGTATAACCCTAAACTGGTTATTTACAAATTGTAATTTGGCAGAATGCTCTTTTATTTAACCTTTTTCTAGGAAAGAATAAAAATTTTATCATTCTCATTATTCTTCCCACCGCTCTTATATTGGGTTTTCCATTCTACAATAAGTTTACCTAATGTGGATGTGTACCATTTGAATGTTCATTATTTATACACTATGTGGTATGCTACTTTCTAGTGTATCATCAATCATCAAGCATTGCCTAATGTGGATATGTATCATTTGAATGTACATTATTTATGTACACTATGTGGTATGCTCCATCTAGTGTATCATCAATCATCAAGCATTGCCTTGCCTACTGAATCTGTTGACGAGTAACTACAAGAAGAGTATCAAGAAGGAAGCATGTTGGACCATCTCTAATATAACTGCTGGGAACAAGGATCAGATTCAGGTAACTATCTGTAAGCTTGTATTGATTTTCTGGCATTGCATTTTGCAACTGTTGATGGATTAATCATGCTATGTTTGTGGAACTTTGCAGGCTGTAATAGAGGCTAATATTATTAGTCCATTGGTTCATTTGCTTCAAAATGCTGAGTTTGACATTAAGAAAGAAGCCGCTTGGGCAATATCAAACGCGACATCTGGTGGTAGTCATGAACAAATCAAGTATGAAATTCAATTTTTATTTGTTCTTGATGTTTGAGAAATATGTTCTGCAATTTAACAAATAGCAATGTCATATTGAGCTGCTAATATTTTGTGCTCACGGCAAATAGGTATCTTGTTAGCCAAGGATGCATCAAGCCCTTATGTGACCTTCTAATCTGCCCGGATCCAAGGATTGTGACCGTTTGTTTAGAAGGTCTTGAAAACATTTTGAAGGTAGGAGAAGCTGAGAAGAATTTGGGCACAAATGGAGGTGTTAATATATATGCTCAAATGATTGATGATGCTGAGGGGTTGGAGAAAATTGAGAACCTACAGTCTCATGACAACACGGAGATATATGAGAAGGCAGTGAAGATACTTGAGGCATATTGGTTGGAGGAGGAGGATGAGAATATGCCCCCAGGAGATGCTTCCCAATCTGGTTTCCAATTTGGGGGGAGTGAGATGCCTGCTCTTCCCTCTGGTGGTTTTAATTTCAGCTAATTGTATGTACTGCTTTCTGTTTCTTTTATATGGCCCATCTGTTAATATATGCACATAACTTTGTGAAGATTTTTAGTAGCTACGTGGTTTACATTGTTGTGATTTAAAACCTGCAGGGGTTTTTTTCGCTGGTTCTGTACGGAAGGAACCTTGTGGAACTTGGTGGGACAGTTGTCAGCTTCGTTTAGGTGTCTAGTTGTCATGTTTGGGTCTACCAGTCCAGTCTATGGTGTGGTTGGAAGGCTGCTCGGCTGGTGCGGGTTGTCACTGTGGCGGGATTAATATTGTCTGGAGAGACAAATGGATTGGTCACATGAATACATGGGTGTTGGGTATTATTATCTTTAGAAACCCATGCTCATTTCACAGGGGTTGGTGGTTCTTGGAGGTTGGGGATCCGTACAACACTCATAGAGTCTTTTTGAATATCTCTGTTGTCGTAGTTGCGTCTCTGCATTGCCCTTCCACATTTTGTCGATTTTGGCACTTCCAAAATCCTTATGGTGGTGTGCTTGTACTTACTGGAAATACTGGAATTATTTAATATTTTTTCTATGTAAGTTTGGGTGTAGGGGGTCTTATTTTCTACAATTTACATTTAACATATTACTGGGTATGAAATTCATGGTCTGTTTTGTTTGCATGGTATATACAATGTATTGGTTTGTCATTCCAAGTTAATATAAGAGGCGGAAAATTGAAGTTGCTGCTAGTTTCGAAATTCCTTATTTCCTTTGCATTTTTTTGCTTGATGTGGGATTGACTTGGGCCATGATAATGGCTAGATTTTTTTTTTTTTCCTTTGGGGATAGGATTAGGTCCCGAGTTTCAAATTTTTGTGTCACCTCAACTTGAAGCTTGGACAATGGCTAGTTAAATGTATAAATTTCCTTCATTGTACAGCGTATTCAGTATCGGATTCCCAATATTTTGAGCGATATATGCTCTAATAAATGTATCTTGAACTTGTGGGCGTAAATTTGTTTCATTTTTTTGGCTGAGGGCTGTTAGTTATGTTGTCCGTTATTTTCTATGGTCTACATATAACTCTATGAAGCTTGGAACTAAAATCTTTTTTTAATAAAAAATTTGCCACCTAAGAGTACATGTAATAAATAACCAGATCAGATTAATAAAAAAAAAAAAAAACCTAAGGAAAAAGAAAGAGAAAAAAAAAAATCTTAAATCCTTGAAAGTCTAAAACTACAGTTTCTCTCCAATGCCTTAAGAAAAATATCTTAATTAGGGTATTGGAAATGGATATTGCAAATTTACAATAGAAAGACTAAAGAAGCATATTTTGACATGATTTCAGGTTATGGTTGGAGGACTAAGTCACAGCTTTTTTCTCTCTATAATAACCCATTCTGTCTCTTCTATCAGACAGTGAGAGATGGAGGTTGCGAAATCTCAAAGGCTCTGCTTTTGATGGAACATATACATACACATAAACAGACATGGTTTTAGTTAAAAAAAATGCTTTAGGGTATGGTGTAATTAAATAAAACAATATGCTATCGAGCAATTAAAATTTTATATCAAAATATCTTTAGACTTTGGAAACCGAGCTTAAAATACACAATCGAATCTCTATTTCAGGTCTTATTTTACACATCACTAAAATATTTGTGTTAATTTTAGTCTAAAATATTTCAAAATGACTT
>CATIWF010030639.1:0-18535 GCA_949630135.1 Balakata baccata
TTGTAATAATAATAATAATAATAATAATAATAATAATAATAATAATAATAATAATAATAATAATAATAATAATAATAATAATAATAATAATATAGAAGATGTAAATTCTATAGAAGTTAATATAGCAGAAATTGAAAATCAATTATTAGATTGGAATATTCCTAAATAGGATATTAAAACAATATGTAAAAAAGAATTTTTTGAATTTATGGAAGATTATTCAATTAAGACAACTAAACATACAATAGAAATGAAAAGTATGAAACTATTCAATTATTCTCAGAAAATGCTATTAAAGAACATAAAAAGAAATACAAGTTTTTACACATTGGATTAGTACAAATAGCTATAAAACCATTATTTAGGTTAGGACTAGACATACCAATGTTAATGTGTTTAAGGGATGCTAGACATACAAACCTTTCAAATTCTTTATTAGCTATAGTAGAAACAAATCTTGCTAATGGACTAGTTTATTTTAATTGCTATTCAAAATTTTCATTAAGCTTATATGACCTGCATATTTAGGATACTTTATCATTAACTGTTAAGACAAAAAATTTAGGCTTTAAACAAAATGTTAGGGCTATTGCAATTATATACCGAATCTACTATAAGGTTATGTCCACAACTTTAAATCCCAAAGCTAGATATAGTCTACTAAAAGATGAAACCTTAATTTTTGAAGGAAATAAAACACATTCTAATATTTAAATTCCTAAAAGATTAAAATAGAATGAAGTTATTAGGTCAGGAGCTTGGGAATTAACAGAAATCACTGAACCTAAAATAGAAAATATTAATAATCAATTTTCTAGGATAATAGAGCATAGTGATGGATTTGTAAAAATAGATTTTGTTCCAGAAAATATTCAATCATCTAAGATATCAATATATTTTAATAACAGACCCTCAACTAGTTATATTCCAAGAAATCTATCTAGAAAAAATAATGAACTCAGGAACGTAGATTTTAATGAAAATATTCCAAAACCTACATATATTGAAAATGATAATAATAAATCTAAAGACTCCTTATCTCCAACAAGATCACAAATGGAAACATTTTCTCAAATAAATTAATATGAATAATTTTTCGATAGATAAAGAATTTTTAAGAAAAGAATTAAAAGAAGATTATAATAAAGAAAAAAGACTTTGATATTTTAATACATTTTCTAAAGAACAATTAGATAATTTTATAACTGAATGGTATAGTAATATGGAACAATTAAAAGTAAATATTTCATTATTTATTTGGTTCGAAATATATTGTAATCATAATAATATAAATTATCCCTTTTCTACCATAGGAGTAAATACAAAGATTGCTAAAATATGGAAAACAATTGATAATAATCAAATAATTTCTGTACATCCTTCCTTGGAAAAAATAACATTCATTGATCATGATACAAATTATACAACATTACCTTTTAAAAAGGTTAATATTGATAACAAATCTCCTGAAATAGAAAATGAAATTAAATATACTCAATTACAAAATAATTATTCAAACCAAATTCTATCAATTATCTCTACTCAATTAGATAGAGTTGAATCTTTAGTTCAACCACTGAGACTAATAATATTTTACAAAATATACACCATGAAAAATTCTTATTTAAACCTTTTGAATTTTCTTCAAATATCAATTTAAGACCTCGAGACCCAGTATTACAAAGAATAGAAGCTCAGCTTGCTGATTTAAATATTAAAGAAAGAAAAAATAAATATAGAATATCTATAATAAATGAATATAACACTGATAATAAAGTAGATGAATTAGAAAATCAATTCCAAGACAAAACAGATATTAATAAAATATATTTTGGAAACTCTTCTAAGACTTTTATTCCATAACCTGAAATAAAAAAATTATTATCCACGACCTATACCTTCGGATACTCAATATGAAGAATGAACTCAAGTTGTACAAGCAAAGTATGATGGAAGTTTGATTTATGAATAAAATATAAACGGCTTAGCTGAATATCAAATCCTAAATTTACTTTAAGAAATGTCTATGGCTATTAGTGCTTATAAAGCAAATAATAATAATGATTTATCTATTGCCCAAATGTTTATATCTAGATTTACTGGCCAATTAAAAGGGTGGTGGGATTACTATGTCACCACTAAACAAAAATATATAATACTCTCTGCTAAGAAATTAATAATTAAAACAGAAAATAATATTCAAACAGAAACACAAATAGATGATATATTAAATACTTCAATATTTACCATTATAAAATATTTTATAGGAGATCCAAGTCAATATCAAGCTAGAAATTTAGAGATATTATTAAAAATTTGCATAACAAGATAATAAAAGAGAAAAGGGAGGATTGAGACACGAATTTTATAGAGGTTCGGGTGTTAACTAACCATACTCCTCTCCCCATCTTAGATTGGGTATTAACTAATCTAATCACTTAGATTACAATATTTGGAGTTTCAACTAGCTTACTCCCAACTAGGTGTTTTAGCAAGGCTAACACTCAATCCAAATTTTCCTTGTGTTTTATGGCTCACACAGTAACCAATTTCTTGTAATTTGGCTCACACTTCCTAATTACAAGACAACTTTTTCAAATTAACACTTGAACCCTTATACAAAAGTAATTGAATGAAAGGATTTGAGAAAATAAATTGCAATAGCTTTGGCACTTGTTAAATTGTTGGCTCTTAATTAAATGGCCTTTTGGTAAGGTATTTATACTGATTTCCTACCAATTAGCCGTTCCAAATGGTGCCATAACTCTTTCTAACGTTCTCTTATAAGTGCATTAAATGCAGTCTACAGAGAGAGGTGTCCCGGTCGGGAACCATGCTGTCCCGGTCGAAAAATACCTGATTGCATTACGTGGCAACTTTTAGTTGGCTGAAATCTCCAACGGCTAGTTTTTGTTCAAGTGTCCCGGTCGGACTCCATGTGTCCCGGTCAAGAGTTGCCCGATGATGCCACTGCCAGGAACTTGGGTCTTCTAGGCTTTGAATACGTCCCGGTTGGGACTACCATTCCCAGTCGAGAAACCAAGTGTCCCGATTGGGACATTCCATGTCCCGGTCTACTTTTGCTACTGGAACTTTTGTGTCATCACCCTATAGAGTTTCCCAGTTTGAACATTTAGTTTGCTTGGTCTGCTCTACAGTCCTAGTTGGGACATTGTTGTCCCGGTCGAGACATAGTCTTTCCCAATCTGCTTTGGCTACTGGAACTTTGAGACACTTTGAGCAATACTTTCCCGGTCTGGACATGGCACTTTCCGGTCTGGACTTGTATCGCTGTCGGGAGTTCCTTGTCCCAATTGGGAGTTACACATCTTTATGAAATTCTTGATTTGTTCAATGAGGAAACCTTAACCAAATGTGCTGAAACTTTGAATACTATCAAAATAACACTCAACAAGAATATTAGTAATAATTAATTTGATTGTCAAGATTAAAATAGAGAGCAATCACCCTTTGGTTAACAATGCTCCATCAGAATTTCAAAATATTATGAATAATATTATTAATCCTATTAATTCTTTTACTATAGTTTATATAGATGATGTACTAATTTTTTCAAAATCTATTGATCAACATGTAAGTCATTTAAACAAATTTTATAATGTAATACATCATAATGGTCTAGCAGTATCTGCAACTAAAATGAAATTGTTTCAAACTAATATAAGATTTTTAGGACATAATATTAATCAAGAAACTATTAAACCAATTTCTAGAAGTTTGGAATTTACAAATAAATTTCCAGATGAAATTAAAGATAAAAAACAATTACAAAGATTTTTAGGATATTTAAATTATGTACATGATTTCTTTAAAAATTTAGGAAAATTATATCAACCACTATATAACAGATTAAAAAAGAAATATATTTCCTGGACAGAAGAACATACTAATATTGTTAAAGAAATCAAACAAAAAATAAAATTTTTACCCTGTTTAAATTTACCACATCTAGAAGCATTTTTAATTGTTGAAACTGATGCTAGTGATATAAGATTTGGAGGTATATTAAAACAAAAATTCAATAAAAAAAAAGTTTAGTAAGATTTTATTCTGGAAGTTGGAATCCAACTCAAAAGAATTATTCTACTATTAAAAAAGAAAATTTAAGCATAGTTTTTTGTATCAAAAAATTTGAAGATGATCTTTCTATGGAAATTTTTTTATTATGCATAGATTGTTTAGCAGCAAAATATGTTTTAGAAAAATAAGTTCGAAATCTAATTTCAAAACAAATTTTTACACGATGACAAGCTTTACTAAATGATTTTGATTTTAATATTGAGTTTATTAAGGGAAAAAACAACTAATTGCCTAATTTTTTATCTCGTGAGTTTTTATAGGGCAAATGAGTATGCAGATTTTATCAAAAGCTTCTTTATGAAGTAATTATTATAATCAGAATTAAATATTGTAATTATCATAAGGTATAAGATTATTATTTTCTGATTTTATTTTAGTTTTGATTCTTTCAATAAATTGCTTTGGCAATCCTGCTATAAAAGGTTCTTTCTAATAAGAATTATTAGTCTATTCTTGTGAATACTTTTGTTAGAAATAAATCTTTATACAAGCTAAAAGCTTGTAATTTTGGACAAGTAAGGTTTAATAATATTTCTGAATTTCTAGCTTGATATTGACTTGGATCTCCTATAAAACATTTCTTTTGCATCAACCCTAGGTGCAAGCCCTTCTAATACTAAACCTCTACTTCTTATTCTCCGTCACCTTTTCCTAAGCAAAATTCTTCAATATATATTCTACATTCAAATAATTTATTTATTAAAACTCTAGATGATGAAAAAGTATTCATTGCTTCAGAATGATTTATAAAACTTATTAGTTTTCTATATCCAAAAAATTTTCATTTTCAAGAATCCGATTTTTCAAAAACTCGAGAATATTATCAGCATATTTTAATCAATACAGGCTTAGTAGAAATTGAGCATAATTTTAATAAACAAAACTCTTCTAAAATAGACTATAGTAAAGTCAAAATATTATATATTATTTCTTCAGCCAGATGAAATCAAAAAATTCATACTAGCAAATGTTTTTCAACCCTTTTTTCAACATCCTCATCCTCATATAATTATTATGATATTCAAATGTCCTATAATAAATATCTTAGTTATTTCCCTTCAGAGCACAGCCTAGTAAAAATAATAGTCAATTTTATTATTGCCTTTAGAATTCCATGAATCAGTACTTAGACTTATTATTTAGATTCGAGAACTGTTTTAAAATTTCCGACTCTATATAGAGAATTTCGATGTAAATGGTGAGACAATTTTAATAATAATCTTGCAGATATAGACTCAGTTATCAACTATTTTGCTAATATTAAGAAGAAAGCTTTGGAGCCCATCCAGCCAGGATTTTCATCTACTAAACAACACAATCTTTAGATGATTTCCACAGCAACAACAGTAGAAAAATTAGAGCAATTATTACTTAAATATTTATCAGAAATAAATAGCTCTAGTAATTCAGAAGATAACAATCTAATAGACAATTTTCAAGATTCACAAGAGCCATATTATAATTTTGACATTTAATATGCAATCTTTATGTAATCTTTAATAGTAAGATGTAAAAAAAAAAAAATTATCAACTATCGGCACAACAAGACAAGGGTAGCTACTTTATTCATGCTGCACCAACCAGTTGCACAACAAGACAGAGGCGGCTACTTTATTAAAGCTACAGCAACTGCCCAACTAAACTTATCAGTCATATTCAACAGCTATCTTCTCCAATTATCAAAAGATGACAATGCTACTTAGATGATTTTCATTTATAAAAGGCTACTCAGTTTTTAGAAGAAAGCATAAGTAAAGCAGAAATCTTCAAAACCTTCAAAATTAGAGAAAAGAAAAAATATCATCTTGTAATTTCAACTTCTTTTTGTAAAAAATCTTTAGATCATCAGCTTATTTTCTCAAACATATGTACTCATACTCTTTCAGCTCCTGTGCTATCAGAATTTTCATCTTCTATTAATAAAGGTAATTGAATTATATTCAGAAAAATGAGTTCTTTTGGTTTTGTTAGTTCATTTATCAATGCTTTTACTTCTCTAAATTTATCATATCAGATAGAAGTTGATTTATTAAAAACAGAAATACGAAGATTTAAACGTAGTTTATATTTTGAACATCAAATATATCATATTGATGATTTTTGTAATTGTCAAGATTTTCATAGAAAATTAAATTTTTTATATATGATTTTAAATTTTTTAATTCTTATACATCAACATAACATATATGATTTTGAAACTTTTTAAATGAGTTTATATAATTTTGAATTACATAACAGTTATTATTTAAAACAAATAGATATAGAAGATTTAATAAAATTAGAATATAACTATTTATATTGGTATTATTATTATTATTATTATTATTATTATTAGTTCTGTTACTAGGTCAGGAGCTTGGGAATTAACTGAAATCACTGAACTTAAAATAGAAAATATTAATAATCAATTTTCTAGGATAATAGAGCATAGTGATGGATCTGTAAAAATAGACTTTGTTCTAGAAAATATTCAATCATCTAAAATATCAATATATTTTAATAACAGACCCTCAACTAGTTCTATTCCAAGAAATCTATCTACAAAAAATTATGAACTCAGGAACGTAGATTTTAATGAAAATATTCCAAAACCTATATATATTGAAAATGATAATAATAAATCTGAAAACTCTTTATCTCCAACAAGATCACAAATAGAAACATTTTCTTGAATAAATTAATATGAATAATTTTTCTATAGATAAAGAATTTTTAAGAAAAGAATTAAAAGAAGATTATAATAAAGAAAAAAGACTTTGGTATTTTAATACATTTTCTAAAGACCAATTAGATAATTTTAGAACTGAATGATATAGTAATATGAAACAATTAAAAGTAAATATTCCATTATTTACTTGGTTCGAAATATATTGTAATCATAATAATATAAATTATCCCTTTTCTACTGTAGGAGTAAATACTAAGATTGCTAAAATATGGAGAACAATTGATAATGATCAAATAATATATGTACATCCTCCATTGGAAAAAATAGTATTTATTCATCATGATACAAATTATACAGCATTATCTTTTAAAAAGGTTAATATTGATAACAAATCTCCTGAAATAGAAAACGAAATTAAATATACTCAATTACAAAATAATTATTCAAACCAAATTCTATCAACTAGCTCTACTCAATTAGATAGAGTTAAATTTTTAGTTCAACCAACTGAGACTAATAATATTTTACAAAATATACATAATGAAAAACCCTTATTTAAACCTTTTGAATTTTCTTCAAATATCAATTTAAGACCTCGAGACCTAGTATTACAAAGAATAGAAGCTTAGCTTGTTGATTTAAATATTAAAGAAAGAAAAAATAAACATAGTATATTTGTAATAAATGAATCTAACACTGATAATGAAGTAGATGAATTAGAAAACCAATTCCAAGACAAAACAGATATTAATAAAATATATTTTAGAAACCTTTTTAAGACTTTTACTCCACAACCTAAAACAAAAAATTATTATGCACGACCTACACTTCCGGATACGCAATATAAAAAACGAACTCAAATTGTATAAGCAAAGTATGATGGAAGTTCAATTTACGAATGAAATATAGACGGTTTAGCTGAATATCAAATCCTAAATTTACTTCAAGAAATGTCTATGGCTGCTAGTGCTTATAAAGTAAATAATAGTAATGATTTATCTATTGTCCAAATGTTTATATCTTGATTTACTGGTCAATTAAAATGGTGGTGGAATTATTATGTCACCATTGAACAAAAACATATAATACTCTCTGCCAAAAAATTAATAATTAAAATATAAAATAATATTTAAATAGAAACACAAATAGATGATATATTAAATATTTTAATATTTACCATTATGAAATGTCTTATAGTGCTTACATTTATTCTTAAGATGTAAATAAAAAAAAATTGTAACCTATTACTAGCTATCATTTTTTACTATAATTTTTATCATTAATTATATTTATTAGCATTTATAGTTTATTTTAATTGTATCATATAATAAATTTAAATTATAATAATTATTTAATAAATTAAACTTAATTGCAATCAATTACAAAATAACATAATTTTTAGTAATTAATATAATATAATTATATGATAAATCAATAATATATTATACGATTTTTTGTTAACATTATTGTACTATTTAAACTTAAATAATAATTTATTTTATATTATTATTATATATATGATTAATGTACTTAATAAACTTATATATATATATATATATTAAAATTAAAATTAAGTAGTCACAATCTTATGTACCTATACTTTATATTTATGAGTTTATATACCTATTAAATTAAATTTTCAATATTATTATATGCATGTCTGACTATGTATATTATATAATTTTTTTATCAAAATTATTATATAATATTAAATTTATAGTAATCTAAATTATATTAATAAATAAAACATTATATAACTAATATACTTAATAAACTTATATATTTATATACTTTATAGTTAATGTACACACTATAATCATAAATATTAAAACTAAATAATCAAAAACTTACATACTTATATTTTAAAGTTATATACTTATGAGTTTATATACCTAATAATAAAATTTTTAAATATTACTATACTCATAGCTTTTATATATATATATATATATATATATATATATATATATATATTTAAGGGTTTTGAGCATGTATCACATATATATTATACAGCAGAATTTAAAATTTTTTAAAACCCGAAATAAGAGAATTGGCTTGTGCCAATTAAAACTAATTTAACAAAGCAAAATTCAGAAATTATACCTTTATAATTTCTTGATTTTTCTTCAACTTCTCACTTTGTTGGGTTGTAGCAAACTACAACAATTCAATATCGGATTGTCTCTAATAATATGCACGAGAAAAAGATAGAATGAAACCATTAGATAGATGACTTGAGCACACATCAAAGTGTTAGCAATGAGATGATGTGTGTTCCTTTGAGAGAAAAATTAAACTCCTTAATTTTTCTTGTTGTCTTCAAAAAAATTTTCTTATCTATTTTCTGTTTTTTAGGGTCTTTTAAATCCAAAAGAATATCAGTTTCATAGAACTAAAATTAAGAGAAGAGAAAATGAGGAGTTATAAGAATTATGGCCATTAAGGCCAATAAAAATGGCATTTGCGAGCTGCTGCCCGCAGCCCGCCTAGGCCTACTAGGCAGACTCGCATGGGCCCATTAACCCCTCCAAGCGATTTTTTTGCGTGATCTTATCGCGAATCGACTCGAAATAATTCTCTCATATTTTTGGATCTCATCCAAAACTATTTTACTTATTATTCATATCTTCAAAGCGTGTGACCCATGAGATTCCTAGTTATGTTGGCTACTTAAATTATCAATTAATTTAAGCAAGTCATGAGCGGTATCTAGCAATACATCATGACCCTCAATTAACTAGAAAGTCAGTGGTTTGATTACGAATTTTTTTATAGACAATTTATGTACAATTTGTCTTTTCACCATTCTATACCCCACTTGGTTCTGAGTATAGACAATGTGTCAACTCCCGCTAGACAGACTATGTCACACCTAGCCAAAATGATATTGGATCTTATCCTTGGAACTCATTACTCTATTAGACATATCACTGAAAACCATCTTCAGGACGTTTCCACTCTAGCTAGAGATTCCCAAGTAATGATCCTGACAATACGCCGTGAGTATATTCTCCCTCTATCAGGAGTGGTGAATCTTCTGTTGGCTACCCAATTACCTTCGAATACTTCAAGCTATATACCCAATCACCATCCTATGAGTGACCTCTATGAGGTAATAAAAAATGTAGTCAAAGCACATAATCAGTATTCAAGATATTCTTGAGTATTTTAAGTTTAAAGATACTTGCCACATTGCTATAATGAGACTATCATTAACATTTGAATAGATAATTCATATGATCGTCTCATAGCAGGTCATCCAATGTATTTAACTACTCTTAACAAGCATCCACATATTAACTTCGAACATCTCGTGTTCATAACTTATGAGATCTATTGCTTAATTCAATCAAGAAATATAACATGTGCTAGTCTATTCAGATTAATAATGTCTCATCTCATTAATCTTATGATTAGGGATAATTTAGATACTAACATAATTACACATAACAAGAATCTCATTATCATAATCGCATCATGATTTTTTTCATGCTATGTTATGTATCAAAGACTTTATTGATTGTTTTAAGATCACTATCAATTCATATATCAAATAAATACCAAATTAATGAAAATGTATTTTATTAATTAAATAAATATATACAATAAGTGCTAAAAGTGATTAGCTTTAGAACACTTCTCTAACATATATTACTTTAAATTTACATATTAATCTAAATTATATTAATAAATAATTTATATTATTATAAGTTTATGTTTTTTAAAAAAATACTTATAAGTTTATATATCTAATAATTTAAATTTTAAATATTACTATATTTATAACTTACTATATATATATATTATGTTATTTTTTTATCAAAATAATTATATTACATTAAAATTATATACTACTATAAATTATATTAATAAATAATATATATAATTAATAAACTTATAACTTCAATCCATCCATATTAGTATTAATTTTCAAGTTGAAGTAGTTGATAACTTTGAGAAAGTTATTGAAAAATTGACAGTGCTAAAATTTGACTCGCACCATGTATTGATAGTCTTTCATATTTAGTCAATAAAGCCACATTAATTATTTATATTGACATTATCTTATTAGTATATTTATATTACTGATTTCCATATTTATCTGACAACTATGAGCCATGTTATTTTCATTATTGTTATATTTTAAAAGAATTTAATCTATAATTCATTAAATAATAATATATTAAATCGACCACATATCAAAATAAAAATATACTATTATTTTGATGAAAAATATATAAATTAATTAATTAATCCAAACATTTATTAAATTTTAAATTATAAATATAAACATTGTACTACATTTGAGAATACTTTTAAATATGAATATATATTAATTCAAAATATACTAGTTTTACAGTTCATTTGGTATATAGGATTACTTAATTAAGCCATAAAATTAGTCTCTAATCCAATATTTGGTTCAATAAATTATGTATGGCTTAGGAATTCTGAGAACTTACTAAACTCATAAGATAAAGCTTAACTAATACCTACTTACCTCATGTATTTACTAATCCCTACAATTATAAAAGAAAAAAAAGCCTAAACTAGCCTTTCTATTTTATCTTATTTTCAAAATAGCCTTAGTTTTGGATTTCAACTAAATATATAGAATAAATGATATTTAAGTAATTTATTTATTTTACCAATTTATCATATTACTTAAACTGTCATACCAAACATGATATTACAAATTTGGAATAGTTAATACTATAATTAAAATATTTTTACCAAACCAGGACTAACTTTATTAATCCTATGGCTTAATGAAACTTAGCATTAATACTAATCATATAGCTTAAGCAATCTGCGAATCAAATGAACTGTTAGTGAATTAATCAAATAATATAATTAAAATTATTAATAATTTTATTGTAATCTAGTCTAGTATTAAAAAAATATATCCCATATAAAATTTAAAATATTTAAAAAAATAAAAAAATTATGAACATATAAAAGTATATCCTATAAAATTAAAAATTAAAAAAGTGATTTAAAATTAAAAGACCCAAGTGTATATGCTCATCAAACCTTGAAGCAACCACCATCTTTTCTCCCTTCTCCATTACCCATACTTCCCTCTCTTCTTCTCTTTTGCACAAATGCAACGACCCTCTTCTCCACAGCCGCAGCCGCCAGCTTGTCCAAAATACATTGTTTCTCATCTCTTTTTTGTGTCATTGCCCATCACTCTATCAATAGTTTCTCTCTGTTGAAAGAGTGTCGTCTCTTCCTGCCTGCCTTCTCAACTCAAATCAGTCTCACCTCTGTCTGCCTTCTTTTCTACCCTCATAGGATATTTCCTAGGTATTAACCTCTAGACTTTTTCCTGTCGTCTAAACTCAAATGTGTATATATGATTATAATCATATGGATGAATCCTTAGTCTAGTAATATTTTATAAAAGTTGTAAAAAAAAAAAAAATCTCTCATTGATGTGTAATATGTTATGCAGAAAGTATATATATTTTCATGCATTGTTTTTTTGTCGTTGGTACCTGTTTCTTTTTTTTTTTTTTAAATTTTGGAAACTTTGCCTTCATTGGTGTATTTTTCTCACTAGACACATTTGCTTCAATTTGCGTTTGAGGTTATAATAGTCTAGCAAAATGAGAGATTATGTTTTTCATTAATCTAAAGAACTAGTTATTGGCGATCAACGTGAATCACTGAGCAGTAAAATATTGTTTGGAAAAGGAAAGAGAAAAAAAAAAGAACCATAATATTTTACACTAAATCTGAACTTGTAGGTGCCAAGAAGCTCCGAGTGTCCCATGTGTTTGAAACCCATTAGTCTGAAGGATCCTTTGCCCGATTGATTTTGGTTGTTGTTTTGATATTTAGGCTATGTTTGATAAAATTGGTTGATAATCTAATTGTTAGCTGATAATCTAATTTCAAACTGATAATTTAGTAGCTGATAATCTGACTGATTTAATTAAAAGATAGCTGAAAAATGTAAAAATGACATAAAAAGATATATTTATATTAATAAAAAATATTATATAAAAACATATTTAAATAAATAATATAAATTAATTATATAATATATATACATATTATATATTATAAAAATTATATTAATATCTCATCTCAATATAATAAACACATCTACCTTTATTATCTAACATTTTATTATTATATATATACATATTAAATAATTTAATAATTATATTATTATTACAGCATGTTATTTTATAAAAAAAAAGTAAGAGTATAAAGGAAAAAAAATAATAAGCTACTAGTTTTTTGTACGCTAGTTCTACTAGTAAGGGTAATCAAATCTAAATACTTTTGCTTTTACAATGAAGTAAGCTTTGAAAAATATTTTGTGTCTGGTAGATTTGGTTCTAATAAGACATATGATTAAGAAAAAATAAGATTTTTGTCGTGGGCCATAAATTGCTAAGTTTTAGAGGTTTTTGGTAACTTAACAGTTAATTGAGTTAGTATATCGTATTTCCTCACTGTCAATGGCCTATTTAACTTCGTAGCTCTACACTTTAATTCGAAGTTCCATATTGTTTTTAACTTTTGTTTAGGTTAGACTTAGTCAAGTTCTGATGATTTATTGCATGCTTTAGTTATATGCATGGTTAGATTATTTTGATTGAGTAAATTAATTGTGCATGGTAGTTGTATAACTATGTATTATGTTTATGCTATTATTTGATTCTACTTTGAATTTTTCTACTAATAGTTTTTTTTTTTTTGGAGCATTTGATATGAGAAAAATATTGTATAAACTTTAAACACATGCTTAAAAATTGTTTGAAGGTGAGAAGATGCTAGAGTCATTGGTATATAATAATTTAGTGTATGGTTTTTGGAAACTAGTTGAATTAATTTTTCTCTAGTATTTTAAATTATTTGAGTACCAAACTATTTGTATTTTATTATTTAATACCGAAAAAACCGAAAAACTGTACCGAATTGTTCCGAATTTTAGAGACAATTCAATACAGAAATTTTTTTCTTTCGATACAATACAAGATTTGTATTTTTAAATTTTCAAAATTTCAAGACAATACTAGAGATTTTCTAATTCCTGAATTGGACCGGACCGTGTATACTTCTATCAAACTTAGGTCCTCAAATTTGTTAGAGTATTAATTATATAAAAGAAATAATTATATGAGTTTACAGCCTCAAATTTTGTTAAAATATTAATTAAATAAAATAAAGGATTTCGAATGTCAAATAGCTAATTATTAGATTTGTTATACAAGTTTAGGACCATCCAACAGCTAGTTATTAAATTCAAAATTCCAAATGCCTAATTATTAAATCCAAACAACTATTTATTAAATTTATTATTAGGTTTTACTGTAATTTTAGCAGAAAAAAGTTTTTCAAAAAAGATTGAGTAATTTGGTTATATTGTTCCTCGAAATAGAATTGTATTATGAACTTGAACATAAAATTTTAATTAGTAATTTTGCATCTCAAAAAACAAGGAAAGTGAATTTTGAATAACTTTAAAAATTTTTGTCAATCATATTAAAGAGCCCCTACTTAATTATTGCCAAGAGCTACACAAATTCCTGAGCTGATCCTGATTCAAAAATATTCTTTATTTTACTCTCTTTTTTAATTTTTTAATATAATTTTATTAAAATTAGTATAAATTTTTTTATTAATACAATTTTATTGAAAAAAATATATATAAATAATAAAATATTAATAAAGAGCTTTTTGCTACTCTTATATTTCACTTTTAAAAATTATAAGTAATGAGTTTGATTTTAAAAGACCGTTGGATAATATAAACTCTTAAAAATAAGTAAAGAGTGAAACACAGAAATTGTCACAGATGTTTTTACGCAAACCAAGTCATCGGTTTTAACTTTCTACCTAATAAACCCACCATGTGATTTGATATATTATACAAATATTTTTAAAAGTTTAAAACTAATATGATTAGATGTTTGGTTTCATTTTTTTTTTATTTCCGTTAAATTATATAGTTCTTTTATTATATTTTAGAAAATTTACCAGTAGCTAGAAAAAAAATAATTTCTTTTGTTCAAATGAGTTTTAGTACAATTGGTCAAACTTCATAGATAAATTATAATTTTTTTTTTGTCATTTCATCACAATCTAATGTCCTTCTAATAGAAAATCTAACGGAATAACATATTAGTATAATATAATAAAATAGAGAAGATAAATCGTATAATTTTTAAATTTCATAAAATATTAATATTATAGATCAAATTTCAGGAAGTAAATAATAAATTTCCTAAATTTTTTGAAACACTTATAAATATATTTCTCTTGCAAAATTTTAGGCGTTATCTATATATGGAGAATTTAACCATAACAAATCTTCAAAAGGTCCAAAGAAATTGGAGATGTTTAAGTGATTTAGGTACGTATAGATTAGTATCAATAGCTGATATTTTTATTAATTTCGTGGGTTAAGTTTAAACGCAGAGTCTTTGCGTCTATGTTATGCATCGATTTGTTTTTTGGTAATTTAATGGAATGAAAAATTTGTTAGGTAAAAAATAATAGGAGAAATTGTTAATTCAATATTTAAAAAACAAAAGAAATGAAAGACAATTTGAAACATATGTTCCACACAGTTTTTTTTAAGACAAATTCGCATTCTATTATCGGTATTTAGGATAACTGACGTTTATCTCGTAGGATACAACAAATTTCAAGTAATTATTAAACACACAACACTTACTTACAGCGAACTGAGTATTTATCACACTCTCTATCACTTGAGAAGAAGAAGAAAAATGGAAGAAAGAGACTTTGCCAACAAGAACCAAATTCAACTCTAAAAAACTCTTTTAACACAAGTCAAAACCTCCTATTTATACTAGATGAAGGAGATATATGATTAATTGTGATTAATCTCTTTTAAAAGGTTCCAATAATGACTTTGTAACTCTCAAATAATGGTGAAATTAATTTTTAAAACATCAGAAAATGAAATTCCAAAAGACAAAAAGCTCAAAAAACTAATCTGGAATACAATCCACACGGGCGTGTATTAGCCATGTACACACTGTAGCACAACGACACAGGCGAATTAGTGGCCTGGTCGTATGGATCCACACGGGAGTATAGAATCCACGACCACGAGATTTTGAGCGGACATTCGTATACGCAGGTCGTGCACCCATGCATTGGCCTATCCCGAACCATGGATTTGCACCCCCCTGCACCTGAGCGCACCAGAGAGAGCCTTCCATGCTACTTTCTTACTTATGTAATAATGTATCTTAATATATAAACACAAGTCCAACTTCACATATTAGTGATGTGAGACAAAACTTCCACTTTCACTTTTTCTCTTTATATCTCCTTAGTAAGGAGTTTATTTTGAACTTCAATTTCTATTAACACATTCTCCATTTTGAGTATATGAATATATTAATTCATAGTTCTCATGTCAAAGAACACATATCTGAATCTTTCTCCCAAAACCGAGTTGTGAGGCCCACCCAAATTATCCTCTCAAAATGGTTCATAATCACAATTTTTCCAACAACCCTCCACATGAATAAAATTGGGTGAAAAAGTAAGACGAACAAAGCTTTACTATGTGATAGAGTTTGAGGATCGAAACCTGTACAGACTAAGTAGGTGTTACCCTTTGAACATTCCCTTATGAAAGTATATTTAATTTATCCACTGCTCAGTTGACATGATGTCATTGAACTGTTCAGATTTTTCGAGTAAATATGATACACTCCATACAAGAATCTTTCTTGACAAAATTTAGTTCTCATTGTTATATTTATTTTGGCCCTGAACATCTATCTAGTTCTGCTAGATTTTTTGGAGAATTGAATTTTAACACCTTCTAATTTGAAGCGGCCACATTTCACTACCACATAGGTGATAACTTACACAAATGTATCATTAAAAGCATAACTTAACCTCATTTCCAATATTCACTGGTATATCCCCCACAATGATCTTTCCACGTCTTTACAATTAGGTTGTTCCATTGAACCTAGATCTTGGGATCTTCAGTCAGCTAGGTTGGGTTTTCCTTTATATCGACTTGCTATCGTCTTACGGGTTTAAGTCTCATTCCTCTTGATGATTTATCAACTTGCTCTCAATTTAACACTTTGGTTAGCGGATCCGCAATGTTATCCTTTGATTTTGCATAATCAACAGTGATAACTCTTGTTGAGAGCAGTTGCCTAATGGTATTATGTCTATGACGAATATGTCTAGACTTACCATTATACATGTTACTCTGTGCCCTTCCAATTGCAGATTGACTATCACAATGTATGTATATTGGTGGCACGGGACTTTCCCATTTCGGAATATCTTCTAAGAAATGGCGTAGCCATTTAGCTTCTTCAGCACATTTGTCTAATGCAATAAACTCAGATTCCATAGTGGATCTATCTATAATAGTTTGTTTAGAAGATTTCCAAGCCATAGTTGCACCAGCTATTGTAAATATATAACCACTAGTGGGTTTTGAATCTTTTATATCAGAAATCCAATTAGCATCACTATAACCTTTTAGTACAGCTGGATAACTGGTATAATGTAGTCCATAATTACGAGTATACCTTAAGTACCTAAGTACTCTTACAATTCCTTTCTAGTGATCTAGCCCTGGATTACTCGTATATCGACTTAATTTACTCACTGCATAAACAATATCTAGTCTTGTACAATTCATTAAGTACATAAGACTGTCAATCACACGGGCATATTCTACTTTAGACACTTTCTCCTCTATTCTTTGATAGATGAAGGCTCAAGTTTAATGGGGTTCTAGCAATATTAGTATCATCCTTATTGAATTTACCAAGTATTTTATCAATGTAATGAGTTTGACTCAAGGTCAGCCCATCTGATCTTCTAGTAATTTTAATTCATAGAATCACATCTGCTAGTCCCATATCTTTCATATTAAACTTTGAGTTTAATATATCCTTGGTAGATTTGACCATCTTGTCATTACTACCAATAATGAGCATGTCATCAACATATAAACATAATATGACATAACCGTCACTCGTGTTTTTGACATAAACACATTTATCATACTCATTGATTTTGAAGCCACTAGATAGCATAACACTATCAAATTTTTCATGCTACTGCTTAGGCACTTGCTTCAAACCTTATAGTGATTTAACCAATCTATATACTTTCTTTTCTTGTCCTGGGACAATAAACCCCTCAGGTTGTGTCATGTAGATTTCTTCATCTAAATCTCCATTTAGAAAAGCAGTTTTTACATCCATTTGATGTATTTCAAGATTGTGCAATGCAACAATCGCTATAATCATTCTTATAGAATTGATCCTGGTTACAGGGGAATAAGTATTAAAATAATCTAGGCCTTCCTTTTGTCTGTAACCTTTAATCACAAGCCTAGCTTTATACTTATCAATTGAACCATCTGCCTTTATTTTCCTTTTGAAAATCCACTTAGATCTTAATGGTTTACATCCTGGAGGTAAATCCACTAATTCCCAAGTATAATTTTGCAAAACGGAATCAACCTTACTCTTAATAGCCTCTTTCCATAAAAGACCTTCTGAAGAGTTTATAGCCTCATTATAAGTTTGAGGTTCTACCTCTAGTAAGTAGGTCAGAAAATCTGGTCTAAAAGATTTTTCTGTCCTACGCCTGAGCTCTATCTCAATAGGCTCATCCTCTAAACCAAGCTCTTCATCATGAACTTGATCTTGACTATTTTCAATAATAGCCTCAAGAGGTCGCTTGGATGAATTTGCCTCTTCCAAACTCTTACAAGGAAATATA
>CATIWF010030645.1:0-11903 GCA_949630135.1 Balakata baccata
TTATGTACCAAAAATTGCCAAATGTTTGCGGATAAAATTTTTTTCCCACTTTAATCAGAAATTTTAATACGAATCTAACTATAGAATACTATGCAAGTATTTTATCTATTAGTAAACAAGTCCAGAAGTAAAATCAGAATAATCTAGATGATGACTAAAAAACATTGCTAGCAGCTTAGCAGTAGAATAATTATATATTAGCTTAAATTCAATAGTTATAAAAAAAAAGAAGAAGCTACATTTGATTAATGTGCAAAACATTTATAATCCTTCTTCAGTAAATAATCCACAATCAATAAGATGAGAAAGATTACTTTGTCAATAACAAATTAACCTTAAAATTTCCTATATATCAATCATTTCTACACCCCCCTCCAAATACAATCAAAGAATGAGAATCCTACAAAATATTATAATACATTTTTCTTATGGTTATATGTGCAAAAGCTGAAATCCGAGTCATGTGAGCAAATGAAATCAATCTTTAGTGCATCAAACTTCAATGTCCACTCGTGTTTTAATAGGTTTGAGCTTGATCCCCAAACTTTCAGGAGAAAGAAGTTCTGGTGCTATACAGCAATTGCTGGAGGGACTAGCAGGATTGGATCCATTACTTGATGAAGAAGCAAAATGAGGTTGTCTGTGGTAGCCAAATCCCATTAGAAAGAATTCCATTGGTATTATCATGGCATATGGATGCTCTTCTGTCACTAGCGAGCCGCAGGCCTGAACCTGTCAATCCAGTGCGTATATACCAGTCAGGATCATGCACAAACTATTTCAAGTTGTTTCCGAGCGCAAAACCAAAGCATCGAATACAGGGGCGAATCCATAAGCTCACTTGAATGGAAAACTTTTATTTATATAATAATTTTTTAACAAAATTTTATTTAATATAATAATTTTTTAATAATAAAATATATATTTCTAATAAATTCCACAAGAAAAATTATCACAGCTACAAAACCACTTTGAATTCGTTTGACAATACGTTGAGGAAAAACGTTTTTTGGAAAATAAATTGTATTTTTTACTTTTTTGAGTTTTGAAAATTGTTTTTGGGTAAAATCAATTAAATAAATGTTTTTTCCAGAACAAAGTTTAAGAAAAATAGTTTATAAAAAATTTAAAAAATCAATCAATTAAATAAAAAAAATTCAAAACATATTTTTGGAACACTAAACAGTAATTCCAAATACCCCATTTGTATTTATTAATCAAAACCACCATTTGAAGAATTCGAAACAAAAATACTATGAAATTAAAATAAAAGATAAAAATAAAATGTGTAATAAAGTAGAATAATATGTATTTATTAACCTATTTATCTTTTTTTTTTGTAATTTTAAATTGATCGAATATTTAGACAGGAATTTGGAAGAAAATGACTGTTATTTTATTTTTGAAAAGAAAAAAGGTTTGAGAATGACAAAATGCTATTTAATTTTCTAAAAAGGAGAAAAATAGTCTTTTTCCTTTATTATGGAGAATAAAAATGTTTTATATTTACATTAAATGAGTGATTATAATGTTATAACTTGTTTGATATGCCGAGTTTCTTTCCTTTTTGTATTAGAAATACATTAAATTATTTGACTTTATTTTCTTTTGTTTTAGTAAAAATATATTATATAAATAAACTAATGATTGTTGATTGGTCAAACTTAATTAATTGAATAAAATATTTGATATATTAAACTAGTAGGGGCAAATACAAATTTTAGCATGGGGGCAATAAATATATACACTACATAGTCACTACTAAATTTTGATTAGCTAATCAGGGCAAGTGCTTATATTGCCCCTTGAATGGATCTGCCCCTGATTGAATACCAATCAGGATCATTGGTATTTTTAAAAAAAATAGAAAAATCTGGTGGTCAAGGTAAATTTGAATGCAGGCATGCATAATTGCATATTCATGGTTGATGCACTTGAAGAACTAATTCAGTAATGGTTTCTGAATGCTGCATGAAAGTGAAAAACAGCTTCGCAGCAAAAACAGTATGTGATTGAGAAGAAGGCCATCTTACCTCAACAAGGGCACAGCTTTTCTTGCCCATTTTGGAACACATGTATACAGATTCATCACGAAACTGGCTACTTTCACCAACAAATATAAGAATCTTGCACTGCAACTCCTTCAAGCCATCTGTAAGGTCGTGTCTCCTGCTTCATGAACTCAACATTTAGTAGATGATAGCAGAGTTACCAGCTGAGATGCAGCAGTTATAATAAGCAAACAGTACTTTCAGGTGGTTTTCTTATTATTATTATTAGGAGATTTAGCAACTAATTGCTAAGTTGCATCTAAAACTTGTTCATGCCTAATTGGGCGCATCCGCAATAAAGCATTCTATTATCCAAAGTTCGAGCATTGTTGTGACAGTGATAAGAAGCTCACATGGAACCCAGAGCTGACAGGACAAAAGTGGAAAACACTATATGACAAATCATTACTAAATGAAAAGGTACAATCACTCACTCATTAATTGCTTGAAGAAAGCGCATAACGTTCAAACTTTGCCTCTCATCCAGCAACTGTAGCCAAACATCAAAAGGGATTGACATCAATTATTACATGTATCGATAAACACAGACTGCACAAACCAACCATAAAATAACAATGGTTCCAGAAAAAGATTGCTGTGTGCAGTAAAACATTGAATTTGCTATCCCTTAATAATCAATTTTAACAGTCCAACAGAGATATCTTTACCCTTCTGCAAGCTTGAATGATGTCTGATTCTACACCTTGCATGCCACACCTAATTTCCTATAGAAGGAATGTGAGGGTTATATAACATACTGAGATAAGGAAAACACACAAACTAAAAAAAAAAAAAAAAAACCTAGCAGTACCTTACTGAAGTATCGCTGTATCAGACATTCCTTCAATATATCGCACATACCATAGAAGTATAACAAATTCATTAACACCTGAAAAAGGCAGAGCCCACCAAAACCATAAGCAAATTTAATTTTTCTCAACTCTTAGGAAAGAAATATCATATACGTCAGCAAAATCATCATGGATGATGCAGCTCTCCTTTGAGGTCAATCAATGGTAGACACTCTATTCTTCCCTTTATACTTTCAGGTTTCTAAGACCTTAAACAATCAAGTTTGCAACACAAAGATGCTGATTATGAAACCAAATTCACTGTCTCCATGAATTAACACTGAAGAAGTCAATATCAAATGATTAGTACAGCTAACTGGCTAAAAATTCCTCTTATGTTCTGTTATTTAGATCAGGCTACATCAGTTGCGCCTATCAATGTTGTGCCACAATCTAACAGCATTTTCATTAAAGTCAGTTCTTTTAAGGTTTCAACACTCCCATGGACATGGTTTCTGTTTGTTTCACAATTATCTTTATGCAAATCTTCATGAAAATTTAGGTGCTCAAATCAATGCTAATCAAATTGTAATATGGGTTTTATGTTGTTGTCAGACCAGTATCAGTCAGAGATTCTTGTTATTGCTTCTACTGATATTCTTATCCAAATTTTGACAATTTCTTTTGTCATATACTAGCTGTTGAATTCAAGATGGAGATAACCTTATTGTAAATCCATTCAGTCCATGAAGGTGCTTTGCAGATGGGGGAAACAAGTATTAAACCAAGCACCCGCTCTTTATATTTCATCTACAGCAGAAGGAAAAATAAACAAAAAGAAAAATATTAGAAAACGTTTTTGGTTCACAATGTATCATGATTAACAAGAAAAGGAAAGTGACTGGGAAATTAACTTATGCTAACTTACTGCAAAAAGTGTCAGGATATAAGCACCAGCTGTTACACCTAAGCAAAGAACCTCCTTCAGCCTGATTAGAAAACACAAGTTAATTACTTAATCTGTTAGAATTAAAATCCCCCAAGGAGCTTGATGCAAAGAAAACTGTGTGGCATAATTAGAAACACCATATGTGAATATTAGAAACCAAAAATAATAAAGCACAATCTCATCCTTCACAATATAAGCAAAATGTCATTCAACTTTTCCAATAAAAAAAGAAGAAGAAAAGGTTGAAGATTTTTTTTTATTTTCTTTCCACAAACTATTTTTTAGACTAAAAAAAAAATTTGGCAGGACAACAAAAGGTAAACATTAAAAACTTTATGAAGAGTAAAAATTAATTTCTTGTGGTATTCCCTTCTCTCTTTTCTCTTTTGAGGCGAACTGCATATGTTTATCAAGTATACCTTCTCAATTTTGTGTTTGTTTTCTAGAAATAAGAAACTAGTTAAGGGTACATCTGAGAAAGAAAATGGCCAAAATTTCAACAAAATGGAGCCTACCCAAAGAAATCGAGTACTTCAGCAACCTGGTTTGCTAAGTCATCCACACTAAGTACTGGAGCATCGGAAGAAATGACATCAGCTCCCAACTGCATGAACTCTTGAACAAAGGTTATCAAAGAGACTTTATTAGATTCATTCGGACATGAAAGGGCAAATGAACAAAGAATTCTCAGATATGCAACAGAAGAGAGCTAAATATAAAGAAAGAAGTCTGAGAACTGACCTCATGCCCTGGGGCATCGATGTGATAAATGCAGAAGTTATGAAGTAACAATGATGCTGCCTCCGGGCACAAGAAAAGGCCTTGGAAACAAGATATGTCTGAAAATCCAAAAACTCACATAAATCAGAAAGACATTATTAAAATTCTAAAATCATAAACCAGAACCAGAATGCAAACATGTTCAGATTAAACTACACGTCTCCATTACAGCTTATTAGCTTAAATACTTTGAAGACTTGATTCATGTCAATCCAACTTTACTATCAAAGCATGCTAAAAACTGTCATTAATAATGCACGACGTATAGCACCAATTTTGAGACAATATCACCTGATAAACGCAAAAGTGACTCAATTTCAATAAACGCCTACTAAGCATGGGAACTCATTAAAGTTACTACGTTAATTAGTGAACATACAATTGAGAGCAACATCTGGGTATGTTATCAAAGCAGGCTTCTCCTGGTCACCACAAACATAAACTGAGATTGAACCTCTGATCGTTTTCACCACATGTTCCTGCAAGAAGCATAAAATTAACTACAGAAAACTAACTCCTACAAATAAATAAAGTTCAAACCTTTACTACAACCCAGAATGAGAAAAAAGAAAAGAAAGAATCTGCATTTGGTAAAAGTAAAGAAAAGTATTAGGGGAAAAAAAAGGCAGAAAAGCAATGGCTTGCCATTTCTTGGTATGCCTCTTTGGTTTAGTTCGTTACCTTCCCTTCAAAAGAAAGCAAGTCAATATCTATAGAAAACGAGTCACTTGACTCGCCCATGGCTCAATTAGTTCACAACCGCAATGAACCAAATAGGAAAAGCAGAGCAGCTTCCCGGTTTGATATACCTTCTTCCTTCTTGTTCTTTCTTCTTTCTTCTTTCTTCTTCTGCACACCGGTTATCCTTTTATTATTTTTCAATTTCATAAATCCACCGAATGACTAAACTACCCCAATAAGGACAACAAAATTACCAGTCAAGGTTTTTTATTATAGGTAGAATGACAATTTTGCCAAATTGTCAGAGCATTAGACTCGCATAATTTTGTTCGTTATCGGAGAGCAAAAAGTGACCGTTGGGGCTGCTAAAACGGTCGGTGGAGGGTAAATTTGTCAAAAGAAAAGACAATATAAAGGGCAACAGAGGGTTTATGAAACGACATCGTTTTTTGTAATTAGGTAGAGGTATCAGACAGCTGTATGCCACCTGGAAGCCGCAAAAGATCACGGTCCAGTGAGTTAATCCATCCTAGTGCGCCAGCTCATCACCGCCCATGCTCACTGTCACTCCTCTGCCCAGATCAATATTCAAATATTTTTTTTCCTTAAAAAAAGAGAAAAAGGCATTTAATTCTAAATAATAAAATTACTGAACAAATACAAAGCCATTAAGCTGCAAGCCAATCATTTAAGAATCCATGATTAGTGGGTAATTATCCAAAAAGAGTCGGGTGAGTCAGCTTTTATAAAAATTCTCTATTACTATATATAAAAAAAAAAGTTAGGATTGGTGTGTCAGTGCTCAGTAGAATAAAAGCAAAAACGCGTTCGTTTTAAAACGGCAATCACGGCCAGCCCACTTCTCTTTTGTTCATAGCAAGTTAGGCAAAACCAATTATTGATATTAAACATTACTTTCTTGATAATATTAAAAAAAAAAAAAACTGAAATTTAGTTTTCTAGGCTTGAAAATTTATTTCAGCACGCTGAATATCGTTTTCATTGAAAATATGGTGTCCTGGAAAAAATCCGAGACGAAGTTAAAAAATAAAGTAAGACAAGTGAATTTGTCGCGCACGTAGAGGACGCGCCGGAGGAAGTAAGCATGCAATTAAATGCACATGGGAGGGGTTCACCGCCGGAGGCTGGCACTGGAGATATGGTGCAGGTGTCGCCAACAAAACTGCACCTTTTTCTTCTCTCCAATTTGCTGGCATTTTGAATCTTTGTTTCTTCCCCCTCAGTCTAGCTACGCAAATTTTATCTACAAATTATGTCTGCATTATATTTTTACCATGAATTTGATGTTATCTATTGCATTTGGATAGAGCTTTGTATTCCACAAAGAAAAATCAGGTAGGTTCTGTGATACACGGAATTCTGAAGCTAGCAACAGGCAAAATCATCCCAATCCTCTGCCGAGTCAGTTTGCTCCATATACACCGATTCATTAAGAAAAATAGCCACATATATAGCCGACGAGCTCTAGCTTAGTGGCAGTCCTTTTGGGCGATAAACACTATGGCACCCCTTGTAATCAGAAAGTGAAAAAAGCTATCAAGAACATATCTGCATCATGAGGTCACAAAATTAACTTCATAGTTCATTCAGAAAACAAGAATTTCACCAATGAAATATATTCCGTTTCCTAATTATAGAGGAGAAAGAAACAAAGAAGCGGCTTCAAACATAAATGATGAGCAATAAATGGTTTCCTTGTTCCGTTTCATGTCTCTGTGTCAAAGCTTGTCTGTTAGATACTACAACTGAGATCCACTGTACAATTTAGATGCTCATGTTAGCAAATTTCTAAGCACATGTATGACTTAATGAGAACCAGTATCACTT
The DNA here is from genome assembly GCA_949630135.1 of Balakata baccata. Classification (NCBI taxonomy): domain Eukaryota; kingdom Viridiplantae; phylum Streptophyta; class Magnoliopsida; order Malpighiales; family Euphorbiaceae; genus Balakata; species Balakata baccata. The sequence goes on from CATIWF010030645.1 coordinate 7,101, forward strand.
GAACTTCTTCTAGTCTTTAACAGCATCCCACGAGCTTAGTTCTATGTATTATCTTTGGTATATTGGCTTCCAAGTTCTAGATATCAGTTTTCACAACTCAAACAAGCACATTAGACAGGACAAAGAGACAGCGATCGATTGGCCTACCAAGATCAAAGACTTTGCTGACTACAATAGTAGACCACATCCCATGATAGTTTGATCATTACTATTCAATAATACAAAAAATTAGATAATAAAAATAAGATAAAACCAATGTTAGAATTCAATACCAAGATCTGTCAATGGCAGAATTGAGATGCCCATAACAGATTCACATATTTTTCAAGTTCCTATGCAGTATAGAGCATGAGCTGATCATTACGTCTTATGGGAACAACCAACGTTCTCCTGTCCTGAATTTTTCTTCTCCTGCAAGATGCGATAACTAGGACATCTGCAAAACAGAAAGCATCAATCACAGCAACTGATAAATAAAAAAGAAGTAATATTGGTATGAATAGAAATGACTATGAAACAGAGCTCAGAGTTGAGAGTTACTACTGCGGCATAATATGTCATGGTAGGGAGATTTTAGTTCACGAAGCCAATAGGTTAGGATGCTGATAAATGCTGTAGGTTGTTCGAAAAAACTTGAGCCATTAACAAAAATAAGCTTTCAGCTTCAAGCATGAACTTCAGTACATTGGTGATAGTGGATTTTTGAAAGAAGAAAATAGAAATGAATTTAAGGAACAATTTGTAAAGGATATACAATCAATTCAGAACATGAAATTGTATCAACTCAATTGCTTAAGTAATTTGACAGGGAGAAAGGAAGAAAAAACCGTTCAATCAAACTAAGTGTAATCAATCACATAATCAATAAAAATCACAACGCCTACATGTACTGTTAGCACTCGAAGAAAAATTTAAGTCTATTCATTCTTCCAAGCATACAAAATCAGCGAAAAACCAAGATTTTGTGTTCTGGAATCCAGAAATCTCTGTGAGAAGGACCGGGGCAACACATTTGGATCTGAAAGCGGCTGGCTAGAGCATAACTTCTCAGCTGAGAGGCTTGTCTTGAACATAAAAACAGCATTTCCAACTGATATGCCAAAGAGCCAATTATGAACATCCCAAAGAACTTCTACTGCCAGATTGTCAACCAATATGGTATGATTCCCTCGAAACTTCCAACGAAGCCTTTTCACTTGCATCACAGTCTTACAGTCCACACGAACCACCAGGCATGGATCATTGACACCAATTGTATCACATTCAATTACAAGATCATGAATTCGACCTTTGTCACAAAACTGAGCCTTGGTGCTAAACACCTTCTTGCCAAAGACATGCTCCCTCTTAGAGACAAAAACAGCAATAGAAGGAAGTGGAGTGGCACTAGTTTTCTTGAAAGCTTCTTTTCTCATATCCCCAAGAAGGAGAACTATTTGCCTGTCGACAACAACACCAACGTAGAATCCCTCTAACGGTTCAGGCCCGGATCCAAATTTAGCAGAGGAAAGGTCCCAATATATGTCGATTTTACAAGAATAAGCTTCTAAACTCTTGGACCCTTTTCTTTTGGAGAATAACCATGGTTTAATGTCGACCTTGCATAAACACTGATGAGCAGAATCATCCATTCCTACACTTAGGCCTTGACCCATCAAATTCTTACTCCACGTAATAGTGATCAAGCACGAGCGGCCTCGAATTCGACATTGATACACACACGTAACCAAATTCTGTGCATTTTTACTAGCATTTGAAGAGGAAGAATCAGCAACTTGCACCCCATTTTCCCCGAAGCAAGACGGAAAATCTCTCATTTTTACTCCACAAGATTCCAATACACTACCAAAAAACTCTCATTCTGAACTTTCCACAAACACTTTATCCAAATTTTGCATCTAAAAAATTACCAAAACAAAAATGACTCAGAAATCGAGTAAACTGCAGTGAGAGCAAGAAATTAACCAAATAAATAGTCTTACCTCAAAAGGCATCCTCACAAATGTTTCAAAAATTGCAACTCAACTCTTGATTTCATCTGGGTATCACCGTAGTTTGATGCATCTCTACAAAAGAAGACCATCAATCAAAAGCTTAGAGAAGGGGAGAGAGAAGAAAATCTAAATTCAAGACAAAAATAGGGAATGTAGGTGGTAAAGTAACTGATGAGAGAAGCAGACAAAAAGTAGACTCAATTCACTGTCAATGCCATCTCCAACAATTTTTTTTTTTAAAAACACAAATTAATAAGTAAAACATCAAATTATTTTATTCTGAGAACAGTATAACACCCATCAATCCAACCCAAAAAAAAAAATATCCACATAAAATGATAAATTTCTATACCTCAAGAAAGTGACAAGAATAAATGGGGAGGGAACAAAGAACAAAGAAAAACAAGTATATGGCAACTGGGAAATGCTGGGAAGGCTGGGTTTTGAAGATTACTCTACGCTGAGAAAGGAAACAAGGGCATCCCTCTGTCTCTCTACATTCTCTCTCATGAAACTTTTTAACCTGACATATATTCACATGTAAACAGAGAGACCAGACCGAGATTTTTTTACATCCCAACAAAGGAGACTCACTTGACTTCATGAAACTTCCCTCATTTCCTGGAAGAGTATAAATATGGTTATTAAGGACGTATGTTCAGAGTATTTATACTTAATTTCCTCATTTATTTTTTTTTTTGCAAGAAAGAAGAAAATTAAAAAAAAAAAAAAAGAAAGGCGGTTGTTTCGCGTAGAAATATTATTTATAAACTAATCGCATTATATATTAATATATATTTAATTATTTTATTTTTATATAATATAAATATATTTAATTTAATAATTAAATTAATTTATAAACGAAGAAATAACTTCCTAAGAATTTTTCTGTTTAGCTTGGAGTCCGAATCAAATGCGTTAATGCAAACACTATTTCTTTGTTTAATTGTTTTTAATTTTCCTTAATTATGAAATTTCGGGTTGGTTAAGGAATATGATAATAAGAGAATATATCATAAAGATTACATATAATAAAGAGAATATTGGAGTAATATGAGTTACATGTTATTGTTGCTTATTAGGGCCAAAAATGTTTGGGAGAAAAAAAAATTTCTTCTAATAATATTTTTATTTTCCTCATTTTTTAAATATAGAAAACTAAAATAAGAAAATTTTCATTCTAACAATTTTTGTATCTTCTTCTTTTTTATTTTTTTTCTTCCCTAAAAGCTATATTTTCTCTCTTCAAATATAGGAATGAAATTTGCTTCCCAAAACAACTCTTTAAATTTTTTATTATTTTCTTTTTCTTTTTGGTTTTTTATTATCTTTCTTCAATTTTTCTAAATAGTTTTATTAATAAAAAATAAAATAGAGAGTAAAATAAAAAATATTATTGAAGTGTACACAATTTTCAAAATATGTAAAAATAAATAATAAATTATTTATAATATAATAAATAGAGAGATTATGAATATTATTGGTGATGCTCTTACATCCTTAAATTGATACTATTGAGGCAATTTTCAACCCAAAATACAATTTTTCTGCAACTTTTACACTAAAATTGTATATTTACATTAAATTTATCTTTAACTAAAAAAATTCTACATATAAATTTATTTTTAGCCCATAATATCAATTTTTACACAAAAAAAAAAATATTTTACATATATTCCTCAAGTTCATTAAACTAAAAAAAATTAGATTTTCTTTTAAAAACCAACATTTTACAGCTACTCTTTCTTTTAAAAAAACCAACGGTTTTTTTTAAAATAAAAAAAAAACAATATATATGTTATTTTGGGATCAAAATTTCTAAAAAAATTACTCTACGGTTTTTTTAAAGAATAAAAAAAACAACATATATGTTATTTTGGGATCAAAATTTCTAAAAAAATTACTTTATATCTTCTTCTTTTTCAACTAGCATATTATCTCTCAGTTCTACTTCCACTCTTCTCTTTCGTTCTTCTTCTTTGTTAGGTTTAAACATGAGAAAAAAATGATAAAATAGTAAAATGGTGGGACTACAATGTCATGCTAAAAATGACGTTTAATTATAGATCACACAATTTTTGATATTAAAAATAGTGATTGATGGAGATCATTAGTGGACGTTATTTTTATTTATTCCCTAAATCCACACATTTTTTTAGTGTGGATTGAAAATGATCTTAATATAATCTAATTTTAGTTTAGTATCTTATAATCTCTAAATCTCTACTTCATTTTTTTTTTTGTCATGAATTATTAGTTATATTTCATAATAGGTTTATAAACTTTTTTTTTCAAAGAAGTAAATAAAAATAATTTAAATATTTAAATTTTGGGGATTTTTTACTTATAAATATGGAAATGATGGGCAAAATACTTACCTTATATACCCATGACTGCTTTATATTATTATTATTATTTTACTTCTAATTTTATTAAAAAAGAATATAACAATGCTTTTGCGTGGCTTCGTGTTAATTTATTCCATTGTATTACTAATACAAAATCTTCCCAAAGCTAATAATGGGAGCGTGTTTAGCACGGTCTAATTTCAGCAAATCATGTTTGTTTTTTAATGGGTAGAGTTTCTGACGCCTATTACATAGCGCGTGAGAAAATGGAGGGTTGTAATTAAGGAGACATCAAATTGGTTATTAGCGCTAATAACTTACTTTAGAAAGGATAAAGATGTGAAGTTCACGTGCACCTGTCCGTGGTTGGTTGGTTATTGTGCGTTACAGCCCATTTTTGGGCTTTTCATTTGGGCCTTTGTAAGCCCATTTCATTTTTATGCATATTGCATATATGCAAA
>CATIWF010030653.1:0-38274 GCA_949630135.1 Balakata baccata
AGTGTTTGTTTAGCCTGGTCACAACAAAAAGAAAATGACATAAGCATAAGTATAAGCAAATGAAATGTTTACATGATTTAATATTATTTATATTCATATGATATTGATAAATAGAATGACATGCAAAATGTGTATGAATGAAAATTACTACTTGTAATTGTGACTGACTAGTACTTTAGAAAGCTTTTGATAATTATTCTCATTGAGTTGTAGCTCATCAAATTGCATCATCTTTCAGGCAAAGAAGAGTAATTAGCTCGATTTGGAGGTGCATACCATATAGAAGACATGGATCACAGGTCACCGGCCGAGCCTCACCAATCTCTCTCCTTGCATTGCACATATGTATAGGAACATGACATTTGTATTTTGGGTTACGTATCTGTATATGTATAAATTACTAAATATGCAATGATGTGTAAATGTGTATTTGGCTTTAACCTTTCTTACTGAAATAATTGAACATAGTGTCTGAATTGTTAACATATGTGATGCTTAGCTGTCAAATGCTGCAAAGTGATAATATTATATGATCCAAAAAAATTTTTTTTTATCCCTCATTATAAACAGGACTATGTATTATTTTATGCAATATATGATAATATGATATAAGTATAAGTGATATTCATAGGTATAAGGTGTTACACTTATCTTTAGACCTCTTAATGTAAACAAAATAGTCTTCTTCAATCATTTCAAAATCTTAAGTCAATCACATTATGAAATCGAATATACCATTGTCTTGAAGACTACTTAAGGACATAGATTGACTTTAAAAGTCTACATACTTTATGTTCTTGGCCTTTAATAATGACCCTTTTGGTTGTTCCATGTAAATTTCTTCGTCTAATTCTCCATTGAGAAAGGCAGTATTTCACATCCATTTGATGTAATTCTAGGTCCATAATTGCTACGATCATTAGAATTAAGCGTATCGAGGTAAACCTTACAACAGGTGAAAAAGTTTCTTCATAATCTATTCCTTCTTGTTATGTATACCCCTTGGTAACTACATGGGCTTTATATCTTTCGATTGTGCCATTAGCCTTACACTTAATTTTAATAGGTTTGCATCCTTTGGGTGGGTCAATTAGTTCCCACACATGATTTGTTTTCATAGACTCTATTTCTTCATCCATTACTTTCATCCATTTTTTGTTAGTAGGCATTTAAGAGCCTCATTTACATTCCTTGGCTCCTCCTCATCTTGTGGGGTAGCAATAAAAGCTTCTCATTCAATCTCAAAATGATGAAGAGGCACTAATTTGTGACTTATTCATTAGATTTGAGATTCCTCAATTTCAATGTTACTCCCACTAGGACCGGCAATCGTAGTTGAATAAAATAGATTCAACGCTTGTGTAGCAGAAATAGATTAGTCATAGGTTTCATAAAATGATAGGCGTTCACCTATATGACCCTGTTTAGGAAAATCATTTTCTAGAAACGTGACATCTTGTGATTCAAATTTAGTAATATTACCATCATCATGTTTGCTTATGAATACATACCATTTTGATTGTTTAAAGTTTTTTATGAAGATACTTTTCTTTCCTCTCGGACCCAATTTTCCATATTTATGAGAGGAATTGAGTATATAGGTTGCATATCCCTAAGGTTTTAAAACATTTAGGTTAGGTTTTCTAGTAGTTCTTAGCTCATATGGAGTGGTGGTAACAGATATTGAGGGCAAACAGTTAAGCACAAATGTGGTTGTTAACAATGCAGCACCCCGTAGGTGATAGGCAAATGAGTTTGTGCCATTATTGACCTAACCATTTCAACTGGGGTCCTATTTCATCTTTTCACAACACTATTTTATTGCGAGGTATATGACATATTCCATTCCCTTTTCATCACAAAAATGTTTGAACTCATTAAAAAGATATTCTAACCTCAATCGGTTCTTAACACTTTAATTTTCCAATCTAATTTATTCTCAACTAAGTTTTGTATTTTGTAAAGCAACCTAATGCTTGAGACTTGTGAGAAATCAAATAGACATAACCATAACAAGTGTAATCATCTTTAAATGTGATGAAATAACTTGCCTCATGTCAGCTTTAACATTCTTTGGACCATAAATGTTTGAATGAACTAGTTACAATGGATTACAGCTCTAGTTCCTTTTCCAAATGGTTTTCGTGCTGTTTTTTTAGTTAGGCAATGCTCATAAGTTGGTAAATCAACTTTATCTACTTCACCCAATAAGCCTTCTTAGCTAATCGTTTCATCTATTGTTGGCTAATATGACTAAGTCTAGCATGCCAAACATTCACATTTTTCTCATAATCAATAGTAGATGTAAAATATGAAAAACATACATTACTATTAATATGTTCAACATCAAGAGCAGTAAAACCATCTAAAACATAACCACATCTATAGTAGTCTTGTCCTAGAAACAAATCAATACCATGTCTATGAAAACATAATTCAAAGTCTAATTTAAGTAAAACCAACACTGAAACTAAATTCTGAAAAATTTTAGGAGTAAATAACATATTGTGTAGAAACATGGTTTAGCCACCACGCATGACTAACTTGTAAGTGTTAATTCCTATTACTTTTGCTTTGGCATTGTTTCCTACATATATCCATTTCGTTCCTCTTGGAATTTGTCACAATTCAATGAAGGCACACTTGTCCTTTACTATATAGTCTGTTGCTCCTGATTTTATAATCCATAAAGGATTATATTCAGTCAGAAAAACAAAACTTGAAACATAAGTTTCATTGACAAGTGCATAAAAGGTCATTTACCTTCTAGGCTTATTGTAATCACATGCAAAATGCCTTTCTTTCCATAATTATAGCACTTGAGCTTAGATATATGCTTCTTCTTCTTGAAGAAATATTTCCTTTTCTAAGTTGGTTGAACTTTTTCTTCTTCTTGCCATGAGCATCATCCTTACTTTTCTTCTACCGATTCCTACCATAAAACTTTTGTTTGCATCCATTCCTACTTTTATAGCTAGAGCCATGTTAGAGATATGCTTAAAAGGCAATCGCTTCAGGCATTTAGTGTATACATTCATAAATGCATTCTTTTATTATATTAGTATTCATTTGCATATGAATTGATATAGATCTTAAATTGATTAATGAAAGTCCATGATATGAAACATAATATAAAGGAAATCATGATGGGATCATGATAATGAAATTCTTATCATCTATAATTATGTTACTATCTAAATTATCCCTAGTCATAGGATCAACAAGATGAGACATTGCTGATCTGGATAGACTAGCACATGTTATACTCCTTGATTGGATCAATCAGTAGATCTCATAAGCTGTGAGGATAAGATGTTCAGAGTTAATATTTGGATGCTTGCTGAGAGTAGTCAAGTACATTGGATGACCTGCTATGAGACGATCATATGGACTATCTATTCAAATGTCAATGATAGTCTCATCATAGCAATGAGACAAGTACCCTTAGACTTGAGGTACTAAAGGATATATTAGATATTGATTTTGTGCTTTGACTCCATTCCTTATTGGCTCATAGAGGTCGCTCATAGGGTGGTGATTGGGTATAGTTTGAGGTATTCGAAGGTAATTGGGTAGCGAATAGAGGATTCACCGCTCCTGATAAAGGGAGAGTATACCCACGGCCTTTTGTCGGGATCATTACTCGGGAATCTCTAGCTAGAGTGGAAATGTCTTGAAGATACTTTTTAATGACATGTCTAATAGAGTAATGAGTCTCAAGGATAAGATCTAATATCACTCGGGTTAGATGTAACGTAGTTAGTCTAGCAGGAGCTGACACATAGTCCATGCTTTGAATCGAGTGGGGTATAGGATGGTGAAAGCACAAATTGCACATATTGTTTTCTATGGAAAGGTTAATAGTCAAACAACTGATTTTCTGGTCAATTGGGGGCCATGATGTGTTACTAATTATTTGATAATTTAAGTGGCCAACATAACCAGGAACCTAATGGGTCACATGCATTGGAGATGTAAAGAATTATTAAAATAGCTTTAGATGAGATTCAAAATATGAGAGAATTATTTCGAGTCAGTTCACGATAAGATTGCAGAAAAAAATTGATCGGGGAAGTTGATGAGCCTGTAGCTAGCGCGCAACGGCTCACACAATTGGCTATAAAATGGCGAGTTGGCCAATTTTGATGCATGACTCTTCATTTTCTTTTCTCTTTAACTTTGATCTAGTTTTCTGATTTTCTTTTGAATCTAAAAGACCTCAAAAGATAGAAAATAGACAAGGAAGAATTTTTAAAAGAAATAAAAATTATGGAGACAACAAGAAAATTAAAGAATTTAATTTTTCTTTCAAAAGAACATACACCATTGCTATCACTTTGAGGTATGTTCAAGCCATCTCTCTAGTGGTTTCATCCTCTCATCTTCTCGTGTATATTGTTAGATACAATCCAAGATTGGATTGTTGTGGTTTGCTACAACCCAACAAGGTGAGACGTTGAAGAAAAATCAAGAAATTATAAAGGTATAAATTCTGAATTTTCTTTGGTTAAATTAGTTTTAATTGGTATATGTATAATCCTTTGATTCGGATTTTGAAAATTTTTATTTTCCGCTGCATTATATGTATGTGATATATGATCAAAACCCTTCAGAAATATCCTTTATAAAGAGTACTTAACAATTATTCTACCAAAAAAATACTTAAACAATTTATTAATTATTTTTTAAAGGATAAAATTAGCTAAATCTATAAGAATAAAATTGTACAATATATTATAAAAATTCAATTAATATTTCATTGACAATTTAAAATGACAAATAAATAAAAGTTTTAAAATTTTTGTTAAAACGACACATATAAAAGGACAGAAAAAGTAATATATATTTCAATTAGGCTAAATTACAAAAAAAAAAAAATCTTCAACTTTTCATTTTATTACAATTATATCAAATTCTTTAAAAATTTAAGTTTAATTATATGAACTTTAAATTTTGTAACAAATTTTATCTCGGATGGATTGAATATCGCTTCAAGCCTACGTAGTGATGATCTGAAAAATATAAAAAATATTAAAAAATAACGTGGCATGCATAGTGGATCTGATGTGAAAAAATTGTTACATACACAAAAATGGTACCGTTTTGCATAGTCCAAAATCTAACTTGAAATTTTTTATGCTTAAAACAGTCAAATTTTGGCATGTTTATGTGGCAATCCTAATTTACAGTTATCTAATATTGAGAATAAGTTTACAAAATCTTTAAATAAAGAATTTCATTGATAGTCACGTGACAATTTTTTTCTATATCATATTCACTATGTGTATAACATCATTTTTAAATATTTTTTTACATTATCGCTACGTATATTTGAAGCGAGGTCTAGTCCACTCAATGTAGGATTTATTGCAAAATCTAAAATATATATAATTAAACTCAAATTTTTAAAGCATTGAATATAATTGTGATAAAGTGTAAAGTTACGATTTTTTTTTTTTTGCCCTTTCAATTATCTTGAAAATGAAGCAGACTTGATGGAATCTATAGATGAATGAATGCTCCCATTCATCAAGCAATGTATATATTCAATAGATTTCAAAAAAATAATTAGAAGCAAATATTAAAATTGAAAATGCAATTCTGGTTGAGAATAATATCTTAATTAAATAATTAAGATGTGCATCATATGATTAAGCTTAACCTTTTGGGTAATTAATCAGTCTTACTAATATTAAAAGCTCGTTTGGATTGAGTTTCAAAAAAAATGCTTTTTGGAAAAAGATTTTGTATTTTAATTTTTTTTAAGTTTTGAAAACAGTTTTTGGTAGAAGTATATAAATAAATATTCTTTTAAAAAGTAAGTTTAGAAAAAACAATTTACAAAAAATTAAAAAAAATCAGTCAATTAAATAAAAAAATTCAAATTTTATTTTTAGAATACTCAACAGCAATTCCAAACATCCCTTAAATAGGTTGAAAAATCTTAGCCATTTTCTTAGCATCTTGAAGATCAGACTGAACTAGTTGAGTTGATGATGAACAAAAACTGTGATACTACTAATCAATGGAAATAGAAGGGACATACTCAGGATTGTTTTAATGGAGGGATAAAAATACTAGAGAAATTCTAGTTGTTCCAATATTTTTTATTTCAGTTTATTCCAATTAATATAACATATTTATATTTTTTCTACCAATTTTCTACTTATTTTATTCAATTTGTATTAAAAATACAAATATTTTACAATAGTTAAGATAAAAAGTATTGGGACAAAAATTTTAAAATATTATATTGTAAGAAAATATTTATTAGTTGTTGTTGGGGTTAGTTAAATTTTTTATAAGAGCATTACCATCTTTAACAATATTTTTAAATATATTTTATTTTTGTAATATTTTAATATATTATATTTATTATTAATAATTATTATAAAATAATAAAAATAGGACCGACATAAATTTTTCATTCATTTAAAATTTTGTTTTTGAAAACTATCACCATATTTAAACAACTGTATTTGCATTTGCAAGTGCCACGTAAAATTTTTGCAATTTCGTTTGAAAAAAATAACGAGGGTCAAAAATTACAAACTATTTTTGCACACGTACCTACTTTTTTCCATACATTGGGAACTGAGCCTCTGTGAGCCTTCTTTGACTTCGTCTCTGGATATACAGAAGGTAGCAATAAAGAGCTTTATTTCTCCTCTACATATAACCTATGAAGTTCATATTTACACAGCCATGGATGGAGGTACATTGGAGCTAAAGAGATAATTGTACTCACATGAAATTTTTAAAGATGGTTAACAAATTTGACATTTAAAAAAAAAATCTAATATATTATTTTATTTTGAACAACATATTATATATTTTTCTATTTTTTACCTTATTTTGAAGGCATTTTAATACTTTTTATACATCTATTTTTGTAATTGTACCCTCCTGAATAAACTTTGCTTTTTTTTTTTTTTTGTGTGGAACTGATTCATAAATTTTACTAAAATTAAATAGCACTATGCTTTAATTAATTTGTGGCCAAATACAATACAAGTAGGTTATTTTTCTTAGGAAACGTCAGTAGCTTGCCCTTAAGAAAAAGAATTTGATACATACAAAAATTTAATTAATATAATTAAAATTGTGCAAACGAAAATGGAAAAAAAAAATAATAATTCTAGAACAGAAATTTCTAATTTCACCCAGGATATCAGTCTTGACGCCTATATTACTCATTTTTATACAATTCAAGTAAATAAAATTTTTCTTAATTAAACGGTTATAAAGAAATTTTTTCGATCTTGAATTCTGTTTGATTCAGTTAATTGAGCAGACCGACTATGTAAAACTTGGTAGTTAATGTAAAATTGATAAATTTGAGATTTGAATTTTTCTATTAACCATTATATATTTTTATATAAATCGAGTTTATATAATAAAATAGCATCACGCATTTAGAATAATTTATATGTCTTTTATTGGTTTAATGTAAATATACTCTATCTATAAAAATTTTTCTCTATAATAATTAAAAAGAACAAGCTGAACACTGCTAGGTATCATGGGTGGAAAGAAAGTAACACAAACATTAACTTTTTTTATCTGATTTCAAAGTAATTTGATTTCGAAACCTCCAGAATTTTAATAAAATAAATACCAAAGAGCTGAAGTTTTTGAGTAGACAATTGTAAGCTTGATAAAAATATACTTCAAACAGTTTGTTTTTCATCCGAAGTCCTGTGGGTAAATGCTCCCTACTAAAAGCATGCCTCTGAATTAGTGTTCTCAAATTGTCCCACATCGATAAACAATATGGCTTCGCAATACTTTATAACAGCTCACGCCAATGTCGCAGTCTCGCTGGGCTTGTTAACGTAAGCCTGTAACCCAAGTGGGGGCAACACTGTGATGGGATGTTGCTCATGCCCGGATGGCTGGGCTCGGAATGGCTGATATGTGGCCCGCCCCCTCCAAGCTTAGAGTTGAGCTATGTCAACTCGGCGAAGGCTGAGATGCCGTGGTTCTTAGAGAGGAGGATACCGCGTGAGGCTGGCTTCACAGAGCAGCGATTACCTCCCACTCCTAGCAGTGGAAGGATAACGGGCCCGTGCTGTTGGAGTCCATATAGCCAGATGGGCCGAGCTAACTAAACCATCACTTTTTAATTATTCTCTTTTTTATATTTAAAAAAAAAAAACAAGAAAGAAACTAATTTTTATTTTCCATTTCTACTGTATGCGCTTTTAAACAGAAAAAACAAAGTAATAAAAATGTTTAAAATTTCTTTGGAATGGTGATATTAAATTGTGACAATTTTTTGGAAAATAAAAATAAAAATAGTTCATTCTCCACTCTTTTATTATGCTGCTTCCCCACAAATAATTGCTTAAATTATTTAGTGCATGGTGATGTGTATGTGGAGTGTGTTTAGGTTGCCGATGGATGTTTTAGAATTTTTTTTAATTGATTGATTGATTTTTTAATTTTTATAAATTGGTTTTTTATACATTAGAAAAATATCTATTTTTTTTTCTAATAATTATTTTTAAAAATTAAAAGACATTATAGATAAATTTTTTTCGAATTTATTTTTCTCAAATACAATATCACGCTGAAATTATATTCCATTTTATTTTTGTTGTATAGAAATTGAAAATCATATATGAAGCTATGAAGTCAATTTATTCTTTTTATGGGACATTAATTGTACACTTAGATTATAAAATTTTCTTTCTTTAATAATATAAAATAATTTTTAAAATTAAAAATTTGATAAAATTAAAAAAATTTCGTAAAATTATGTTGGTGCACTATTTAATTTAATAATCTAAAAATTAAATAAAATAAATTGAAGTGAAAAGGTGAAATAAAATAAAGACAATTTTATATTGAAAAAGAATTCAATAAAAGTATATACATAGTTCAAATTCCAAAAAATGAAAAATGAAGTTTATCCATTTATATTTTCCAATAAAACTATATACATATTTCAAAATCCAAAAAAAAAAAAAAAAAGAAAAATGAATATGTAGTTTGTTGAATAATTCAAAACGAAGTTGTTATCTTCCATATCATAATTCATATGCGGTGATACAAAATTTTAAAGAATGCTAATTTTACATGGAATATAGTAATTGGCAATTATATGATGAAAATATATATATATATATATATATAAACTGTATAATTATTACTAATTATATAATTATGTATAAAATATAACATATAGTTGTTAGTAACTATGTGAAGGAACATAGCAAAAATGTATAATTGTGGTTTTTGCAACCTAATGCACCGGAGTGACTGAAAATTGTGTGCTTTTTTTTATTTTATTGAGATTTGCGTCGATGCGATCATAGTTTGTATTTAGATATAATAAAAGTGAGAAATAAAAATTTGAACATTAACAGCTAATTAATTGGGTGAATTGAAAAAAAAAAAAACTAAATAAATAAAAGTATGAATTTTATTTATGCACACAATTAATGCATTTAAATTGAGCGATAGGTCGAATATTTAATGAATAATTTTTAGTGGGGACATTTGTGGAAAATGTTTAATTTGGAGTTTGAATTAGAAAAAGGATTTTATTTATTGTGGAGATGAAGGATTAGATGAGAAATTTGTCAAAACTAATTTTACTTAATTTAGATTACCGCTCAAAGAGACCAATAGCAAGCATATACTTCCACTAAGAATTTTTTTTTTTTTTTTACTATTATTAAAAAAATTAAAATGCATATATAAGAAAAAAGGGGTCATAATTCATTATTTTATTTCTGTACCGTTCTTGAAAGTTCAATGTGTTTTCTTCTCTCTCCTCTTCTCTTCACCTATGTGCAGCAGGCAGGCCTCATCTTCTCTCAATTTTCCTGATTTGCGTCGATTTTGAGATGATCTGCAGCAGAAGAACTCACTTGGCAAGGAGATATGATTTTATTTGATTTTCTGCATCATTTCTATTTTTTTCAATTTGGGTTGATGTCGACGGTCCTACCCTCCCTCATGGGTTGTTGACAATCTCACTGGCTAGGTCAGAATAGGCAACGAAGCACGTAGGGCATGCCCAGACCAGTATCGATCATTTTTAGAGGTTTTCAGTGCTGTGGCTCATCAAACGATGTCGTTTCATATATAATAATTTTTATGAAACTAATTAACTCAGTTTCATAAAAAAAAAAAAAAAATGAAACTAATTAACTTATAGCTAATGAAAATTAGAAAATATCATTTAAATACATTTTCAATTAGTTCCTATGGGAAACCTTAGCATTTATCCAATAATAATTAAATAAATAAATTTCAATAAAAATTAATTAATAACTAAGAGGAGTCGGTTACTCGTTTGATGACTTATATAAGAGTTTCACTGTCCCTGTAATTAGGTTGTGATTGCAAAATTTGGTTACTATATTTTTAAATATAACCCTGCAATTTATATAAATTTCAATTTATAGAACACAATTAATATTTTAATATATTATATTCATTATTAATAATTAAAATATTAAATTTAGTTAATATTGCTAACAATATTAATTTAATTAATATTATTAACTTATTGTATGCTTTATATTAATACCAATTAGATACCTTTGCGTTGCATTGGGCTATAAAAATCATAATAATAAAACAAATACGTAACATATAAATATAATAATATTTAACAAATAAATAAGTACAATATTTGTTAATGGAAATATATGTATAATACAAATATTTTAAGAGGAAATTTTACTAGTTACTTAAATTTAGGGGTTTTTTTTTTCATTTTTTTTGTACAGTTGCCGGTTTTTTCATTTTTGCCTTTTTTTTTTCATTTTTACCATTTTTTTTAGAAATTAAATTTTTGTATCGCGTGCGATTTTGTTGAGAGAAACTGCCTCTACAGACGTTGTAACTTCCTCAATCTCTACATTTTTTTTTCAATTTATCAATTCGTCCATTTTGGCTTTAGTTTGTTCTACAATGGCTTTTCTCTTTTCTTTTTGTTTCTCTTTGTTCTTTGCTATCTCATTTGTTGGTTTGTGTTGGAATCGTTGTCTTTTTCAATGGTTGATACTCCTACGAAAAGGTTGAAATCGTCTTCTAGTTAGATTCTTCGAAATGTGAAAAAACATAGGTCTAATTTGGAAGAAACTGTTGCTTTTAAGAAGGATAGTGTTAGTAAGGGGAAGAATGTGAATGTTCGTTATAAGAAGGGGAAGAGGTTGTTGCATATAAGGGGAATGCTGGATTTAAGGTAAGTTTTTTTGTTTATATTTCTTTTATGATTTTATTGTAGTGTTTTTTGTGTGATTGATTATGTTCTGGTTTTTTTACGAGAATGTTTATTGAAGGTATACTCAAGATTTACTTTATATGTATGTAGAAACTGAATAACTTATTTTTGTAGGAGAATTAAGTAGAATTTACCTAAAATTTATCTAAAATTTACCATTTTGCTTTTTTTGTGATTTTTAATGATTCTTTTGTTATTAATTATGTTGTGATTTTTCTAATGTGAATGGAATTTTTTAAGGTTTACCATATTTTTACTGCTATTTTTTATGATTTACCAACGTATTATGTTATATAAGATTTATTTAAGGTTTTAGTGAATTAGTGGTTTTTTAGGTAGGATTTATTTAAATTATGTTGGAATTATATCAAGGTTTATTGGAAATTTAGTTAGAACCTTGAATCCCAAACATTTGATATAAGAGTTACATAAAGTATACCTATGATTTACTTTGTATGTATCTATAAGCTAAAACCTTATGTTTTGTAGGAGGATTACTTAAGATTTACCTAATATTTACTCTCGGTTTACCCTAGGTTTAATAATAATATAAAAAAGGTACACCCGACGTTTACTAAAAGTTTATCTGAAATTTACAAAAGGTTTATCCAAAATTTACCTAATTTTTATTAAAGGTTTGCACATAATTTACTTATGGTTTAAGTGAGGTTTACCCAAAGTTTATTAAATTTTTACACAAGATGTTGTTTACCAAAAGCTTACCCAAGGTTAATTAAAGATTTATGAAATGTTTACTAAAAAATTAGCCAAAATTTATGAAAAGTTTACCTACTGTTTACCCAAAAGTTTATCCAAAATTTATAAAAAATTTATTCAAGATTTACAAAATGTTTATTCAAGATTTATACAAGGTTTATGAAAGCTTTATATAGTTTACACAAGATTTATTCCTTATTTACCCCAACTTCACCAAATATTTACCCGAGATTTACCAAAAATTTATCTAATATTTACTCAGAATTTATTAAAAGTTTGCCATATGTTTATCATTGTATTACGAAACATACATCCAATGTTTACTAGACGTGTAGCCAAGGTTTACATAACATTTACTAGAGATTTATCAAAGATTTACCCTACTTTACCCAAGTATTAACCAATGTTTACTATAGGCTTTCCAACTATTATGAAAGGTGCACCAAAGGTTTACCCATAGTTTACTAAATGTTTACGCAAGGTTTATCCAAGGTTTGCGCATTCTTTACCACAATAACTTCAAAACATATAAAAAGTTATGTAGCATATATCTAATGAATATAATTGAGGAATGCAGATTTTATGATTTCCTCATTGATTATCAATATATTTATACTGATTTTATGTATGTTATAAAAAAAATTAAATATACCTTGATTTGTTATTGTAATCGGTTATCAAATAGAATTCTGCAAAATTTTCTTGAAGAAGGAGATGAATGGAGCAGCTTGAACAATTATGAATTTGATTAGGAATCGAGAACAATTTGAATGATTTTAGAATGTAATTTGAACAAGAAAGGAAATCACAATTTGAAGAGATCAAGAGAGGTTTGAGTTTGAATGAGAGAATCTCGTGCGATATTTTAATTCCCTTTTTGAGAAAGTTTATGACTGGTTTTTCATATTTTTGGAAAAAAAAATTTAGTGTAATTGTAATTAGTGGCCCGATTTTTAGTTTTTATGTAAATTTTTCATATTTTAATATGTTGTCGTTACTAATTTACTTATAATATATTGTTAAAATTACATAAAAAATATAAATTGAAAGATTAACAATAAGAAAAACGTACAGTATTTGTGAACCTACAATATAATAATAATAATAATAATAATAATAATTTGATTTTTTCTTACCTTGCAAGGCATCAACAACATTTTGATAAGAGGCCATGGAAGGATCAAATATAAAGTTTGGAAAATCATTAAATAAAAGAGATAATTACCCCACATAACTGCTTTTAGAACAATATTCCATATATAATCAGCTCTTTCATTAAACTCATAAACAACCGCCATTTAAAAAAAATATAACCTAAATAAATAAACTCATTAATTCCAAATTTTTAGGTCCTAATAAGCACATAATTGATATTGCCTCCTATTATTTAGTTTTTCAAATTTTCAAAACTTCTCTCTTGTAATCTATCTGCTAAACTTATTTCACCCTCGGGTTTTTTCGGGCCCTAACATCCAATTTCGACGCCGTCATCCTCACTCCCCCTTGCTGTTCCAAAGTCTGAGCCGCCCATACTATACAAATATCTGCAATAATTGAGTGAATTAGTGTTAGGTCTATCTTTGTCTCTTTCCCAATTTCTCTTCTAATTCTGCAAATCGCTTTCTAATTCCTAGCTGCCTGCCATGTCTTCCAAGCAAGGTTTTTTTGTTAGGCATAAAATTTTGTGAAATTGATTTGTGCGTTGTTTTAGGGCAAGACGCTTGATTTGTTAGATTAGATTAGATTCGGTTTTGTTTTGTTTCACCAGAATTATAAAAAATTCACCCTTATAATTACTTCTTTCAGATTTTCAGGTGGGAATGCAAAACCATTGAAGCTACCGGAGGTTGGTAAGAGGGAGCATGAAGCGACCTTGAAATTTTTTTCTTTCAAATGGATACTTAGATTTTATTTTTGTGTATAAATTATCTTTTTCAAATTGTATGCATGCCATTTATGTTTGAATGGCTCATTTTTTTTAGTTGTAGTAATTGTCTCCAGCAATGGTTTTTTTATTCAATTTATTCTTTAAATTTAGTTTTTTTCACCGACTATTCAAATAAATTTGTATTTGCGATGGTGTTTTTATTGCATTCTTTTAATTCTCATTTATCATTTTCTTCAATTTCACTTTCGGATGGTATTTCTATATTCTTTTGTAGAAGTTCTAGTCATTGAAGTTCTCTATTTGTATATATGTGAGGAGAGATGATAAGGTTTGGAGTTGATACCGAAAAAATAGTGATATTAATAATAATAACAACATATAATCCACATACAATCAACATATAATAATAATAATAATAATAATATTATTATTATTATTATTATGTAATACTTTTAATTTTCCAAATTTGACTGTTAACATTTAGTCGCATTTTAATCAGTTTTGATTGTTTAAATTATCAAATATTATTCGAATATTCATAAAACATACATATAACTTTCATATGACTAAGATATAAAAACTAAGATGTTATTTTAAATGTATAATTGCATAATGTTTAAAACAATATTGTTTGACGAAAAAGAGGAACAAATCACGTTATAACTGAATCTATTTTGAGAAAGTAACGATTTTGAAAAGGAGATTCGTTGATTTATTTCAACAAACATGATTTTAAAAAAGGTACCATTTTGATGAAACTGTATTTTTCACGTTATTGTTTTATATTTTTAATGTTTTTCCATATTATTACTACATATTCAGAGTGAGGTACAATCCACCCGAGACAAAATTTATTACAAAATCTAAAATACATATAATTAAACTCAAATTTTTAAAGAATTGGTCAAAACTGTAATAAAGTGTAAAGTTTAAGATTTTTTTGTAATTTAGCCTTTTAATTATTGTTTAGTTAACTTAATTAATGTTATTTATTTTGGTAATCTTGACTCTATCTTTTAAATATGGATTAAGCATTTCATTAACTTATATAGTTACCACTTATCCTTATACATCTATTTATTTATTTTTAATCATTATTTAATTAACTTAATTGATATTATTTGCTTTTGATAAATATTGGGTATACCTTTATATAAATTTTGTGTAAATTTTATATAAATCTTGGATTACTAACTTTTATTAATTTTTTTTTTATAAATATTAGGTATTTTTAATATATTTTTTAAAAAAATTAGCACTTTTAGCATTTTTGTAAAAAAATTTAAGTGCCCATATTTATATAAATAATTAGGCACTTTTTAATATATATGTAAAAATCCGCAATAAAAAGAGGTTGACGTTGACCGATGAGTGAGACCGTCAAAGCGAATAACGTTTAGAGAGAACGACCGCACTTGATATCTGCCACTGGAGAGAGATTGAGTCAGATGGTAGATTCAGTTGGTCCCACCAATCGACACGACATGTTGTCCCCATTCGCTTCAGTTATCCAGCAGAATCCACGGTTTATTTTTGTACTTTCATACTTACTTGCTGACGTCAATATCCACTCCCATTGTTGCTACCACCACTCCACTTTAAAGTGGCATCACATCTTTTATTGAATTATAAAATATGATTTTTCTAGTTTATTACTATATGATTTAAGCTTAAAATTTATAAAATTATTTTTTAAATTGAAACTAATGTATATGATTTTAAAATGGAACAAATAATGTTTTTCGTTTTTGTTGAGTTTATAAAGATAGAATTTTAACCTTTTTTTTTAAGAAAATATATAATTTTAATTAGAATCGAAGAAAATGAATTAAAAAATTTATATTTTGAAATAAAATAATAAAATAATTTGTGATTTTAATAAAAAAAAAGGGCGAAAAAGAAGAAGATTTGAGCTTACTTAAAATATTAAAAAAAAGTGCAATTGAGAAGTAAAAAGGATTAAAGAATTTATAAGTAAATGCAAATGTTGTTTTTAAAAAAATAAAAAAATCAAATTGGAGATTTGTCATGTTTTAGAATTATTTTGAGTACAATTTTATAATTTGCTTTCAATCATTGGAAGGTCTATAGGTTCGAATGCTACACATATGTATAATCATCATTTTGCACATACTCTAAAAATATTTAATTTTCATTATTATTAGTGGATAATAGTAATGAGATTCAAATTTGATATCTCATTCAATTCTCACAATTACGAATATCAATCAAAATACCTTATAGTTTTTAATTTGTTGGAAATGCGTGACAATTTAGTAAAATAGGATCCTTGATGGAAAATAGTAATTAAAAATCTACACACTCATCCTTATAGGTGAGATTCTTAGTTAAGTGAATATATTTTTAAATTAAAGATTTTGGATAAATTAAGAGAAACACCTTAAGCTTTAATGTTAGTATTAAAAACCTTGAGCTATTAGTTTAGTAAAATTATGGAATTGAGGAAGTTTCGGTTAAGTAATTTTTTTTCTAAATGGGAATTTTTCAAAAATTTCAAAAAAATTCCTAAAATATTACAATAATACTTCCACTTATTTTTTTTTTTCAAAACTACTAAAAAGTGTTTAAAAATAATTACAAAAATTTTGAAACTCAAAAAGTTATTCCAAAGTATACAAAGAAATACACATTCGATATATATTTATAATATTTTGAGTATATATTAATAATATTTTGAGTATATATTAATAATATTTTAGAAATTTTTTGGATATATTTTAAAAATACATTGAAATTTTTTTAAAAATTCTTTAAAAATATCTTAAATATCATAGACATATCTTAGAAAATTAAGTAGATAAAATAAAAAATTAAAAACCGTTCTCCATTCAACCATTTTCCATTTCTTTCTTTCTTTGTTTCTCTTCTCTCTCTATCTTTCTTTTTCACTTTGCACTCGTGTTTTATCGTTTTAAGGAAAAAGAGAGAGAGAGAGCGAAAGAAAACTTACCATAGAAATTAAGTGAATATCGATCCTTCAATGGCTCTTGAGGCTGTTGTTTATAAAAAAGAACAGTGCAGTCAGATCACCAAAGAACTCTTCAGTCTACTAAGGAGGGAATTGTAATTATGAATCTAACCTGCTGGACAACATTGAAGAAGAGAAATCCGGTTCTTTCGAAAATTCTCTCGACAACCAAACTGAAAATCATTTCCTTAATGCTGATTGGTGTACTAACTCTTCCGTACCTCATTTCGGTGAAATGCTCCAAGGTAATCCATCTCCAGATGCTAACAATGCCGATGGATTAACAACTAATCCTCCTACTGCTACCGATTTGACTGATCATCAACATCATCGGTTAATGGATTCATCATCTACCACTACAACAAATTAAAACAGAGCCGTACACCTCCGTCAGCGGTTGTGGGTTTGAGGAGTGTCAGCCGATTGACAAAATCTATGCAACTGTTATTTTTTGTAGTATTCTCCATTGATGAAAATAAAAAATAAAAATAGTGTTCATAAAAGTGAAAAGAAAAAAAATTGAAAGTAATTCTGTAACTAAAATATAAAAAGAAGAAATTTATTAAAAAATAAATGAGAAATTGGGCCAAGCTTTTGCATTGGGCTATGCCCCACTGTTTTTGAATTGGAATACGAGGGTTAAGATTTAGAGGAAATTTCATTAACTGTCCATATTTAAATTCCTTTTTTATAATTACACATGGCTTTTAACTTTTTCAATTTTACCGAATTTCTTTTCTTTCTTACCATTTCTTTTTTTTTTTCTTTTTCATTAGAATGAAAATCTCTTTTCGACGTAATCTCTTTTTTTTTTCCCTCATTTTCTGTTTTTCTCCTCTTCAATCTCAGAATTTATATCACCACCATTGATGACCACCAAAATTTCTCATAAAGTCTCAAATTTCTGATTTTACGTTTCTTTCATTAAACAAAACAACTCAAATCGAAGTCATTGTCGTGTGTCTCAGTTAATTAGGTATTTTGACGAAGAATTAGCAAATCTTCAAGAAAAATTGGATACAACTAACTGACTAACTAGACTAGGAATAATGGTAATCTAAAAAAGACAAAATAATAAGAAGATGTGCCACGCTCCGATGCTATGATATAGTGGAGAGAGGAGGAGTTTGGAGTGGCAAAAATGTAAATAATGTAAATGGAGAAGGCATATAGACTGGTCAAGATCAAGATTTCACCGTTGGTCTGGTTTACTGTTTATCGTCACATTTAATGTAAATAATATTCATACTATGTGGTAGTAGCTGTCAATGGATGATTTTCCTTTCGTCCAAAAGTGGTTTACGATTGTTTTTTTCTTAAGGAATTTTTTTTGGAGTGTTTTTCACCAAAATATACCTGAAGTATTCTCATATAATTTCTAAAATATACTCAAAATATTTTCATAGAATTCTCCAAAATATTCGTAAGAAATTCTTTCTAGGAAATTTTTAAGAAATTTCCAACATATACCTTATGTATTTCCATGAAATTCTTAAAGGTATATCCAAAGTATTTCTAGGAAATTTCTCTTAGGAAATTCCTCGAGAATTCTCAATATATACTTAAAGTATTCCCAGTGTATTCCAAAGTATTCCAAATAAATTCTCAATATATTCTAAAAAGTATACCAAACTTTTTATTTGAAAATGACTGTTTACCTAAACAAGAATAAGAGAGATCCACCAAATAATATAATTTTTTTTTTTTGGAAGAAAATGAGGATCCAAACAAAATTAACGAAACCGAAGAGATCCAAGTGAATAAAAAGGAAAAAACAAATGATAAATTTTATTTTAAAGAGATATGCTATAAAAAAAAGATCACCTTACAAACTTAAAATCTGGATAAGAATCAAGAAAATCAAAGTTATAAATATTGATAAATAAAAAAAATAAAGATTTTTTATAGTTTGAAAACTGACTGAAACTATCGATTGATTTACTTAACCTCCACCTTTCTTGCTGTTATTTAAGTCTACTGGTTTGTTAGGATGTCTTAGCTGCATACATCACTGCATTTCTACTTAATACCTATTGTAATAATAAACGACTCGTTTCACTGTAATTTTCTCTTGAATTCTTAAAACTTATATCATTTCATTTCCGTAGGAATAGAGAACTCGTTGTTATCTTGGCTGTGCTACCGAAAGTTCCGGGATACATATATATCATATCCACTTGTCCCCACCACAAAAGAATTTAAATTTGAAAAGTTGTAGAAAAATTATAAAAAGAATTACCACGTTATGAACTGATTCGGATTGTGGCTTTAAGCATTCAGGTTCAATTCCCATCCTTCTTTTTTTTTTCCAAATATACATGAGAAAAAAAAAAATTTTAAAAAATATGATGTGGATAAAAAATATTATGTTATCTTCGGGTAATATTTAACCCGAAACCTATTGAAAGAAGTTTTAAATCATATCTATAATAAATTTGAATAATTTATTATTATAAATTAAATTTTAAAAATCAAACTGTTACAAATATCAAAACTGAGAAGTTATTTGTGCAATTTAATCGTCTATACCGTATGACACGAATCGTCAGCTATAATATAGTCTAATGCATATCGATTTTGTAGGGTCCACCTGAAGTGAGGGGCAGTTTTGAGAGAAAAGGAGAATTTTGGGGGAGTAGATGGTATTTGTGTAATTTACGGGGAGTAGAAGGGTTAGTTGCACAGAATTTAAAAACCCAAGATTCGTGGATGCGGATTGACACGGGGATCTGTGAGGGGAAAGAAAGATACGAATGTACGGAAAAGGCTTCCAGTTAATTAAGGTAATGCTTTGGGTTTTTGTTTCGAGATGGGCAATGCCCTTTTTTTTTTTTTTTAACATCAAACTTGCCAATTTAGCCTCTCCCTCTCTCTCTACTTGTGCGTTTCTAAGGCTCCACTTGCCATACAACTTCCGTAATTGTAGCTCCATATTCTCTCCGTTGTAAATTAATTGCCTCTAAAAATAGTATTGTAGGTCATAATTTTAAATTTTTTCCAATGCATTATGTATCACCCATTATGTAATATTCTGATTTCGATGCTGATATGAGATTAGGATGAATATTTTTTTTAAATTTATAGTGCTGACAGACTATATGATATGATTCAGCCCGATACCGTTATATCAATTTTGATACTGATACAATATACAAAACCGTTATTTAAAACACTGTTGCAGTTAGATTAAAAAAAATTTAATATACTTAATTATAGATAAAAAAAAATCTTAACATGACTAAATTACCTTTCATCAAAATTTGAAAGACATTTAAAATTTTGCAAAACTAAATTAATATAACTAATGTTAATACAAAAATAAAAAAGAAAATAAAAAAATTAATATTGCATTGGATATATAAAAGTGACAAATAACTAAATTTTTTTATTTGAAAAATAGACAATTAATTTGAAATGAATATATATATATATATATATATATATATAGTCATCATTTAAATTTTATGCAATAACTAAAGAATATGCTTAAAATATAGGTAAAATATTATGTTACCCTTAATAATTACTATCTTCATTTTATTCTAATTGTCGTTTGAGGTAGTATTATAAAAATTAAGAATACTATTTCATAGGCGTGATTAAAGGTATAAAATGGTTATATTACCTCTTTTATAAAGACTAAAACTAATGAATTTTACGTACTTTAATACCAAAATATGAGTAAAATTAGAAAAAAGAATTTATGTTTTATTAATAATCTAAAAGGTCAATTAGAGTGAAATAAATTTTATTTTCTTAAACGATACTTAAAGTGGAATGAATGAAGTAATTACTTGCATATGAAAAAAAAATTTATATAAGTAGTAAAGAAAAAATTTTTAAAAAGTAGCTTTTTATATATATATGAAAGAGGGAGCTTTAGATAAAGATATAATAAGTAAAAAGGTAATAAATGTTTATAAATAATTGTATAACATAAAATATTTTGAAGCAAAAATTCTTATATAATTGACATCTATTTTGAAACAGAGATGATACTTTTTTTAAATTATTCATCATAATCATTATAGTATATTTTAATGTTGGAGAAAAAAAAATCATTTTACTACTTTATGTTTCACTTTTCTTTTTAAAATGAAAATGTATTTTTTTTGTGTCAAATGCATACATAATATTTGAATTTAAAAAAAATTATAGATGTCCAATTAAAAAAAGTAATAAAATATTAATTTTTAAAATTTTTTCCATTTTTTTAATGAACATATAAACACATATTAATTAAGTCATTCTATATATTTTTATTTTGGACATCACATTATATCCAATTGACTTATGTGATTTAAATTTGATTTGTCAAACTAATTTTTATATCATTTTCTGCCCAACTTATATAAAATATTTTTACTTTATCAATTTATCTAATTATATTACTCAAACTACATTAATATATCAGTACTTTAATGCATGTAGCATAAAGTAATATAAAATAAGTTGATTTACATAACATTACTTTTTTTTATTAAATTATTTTTATTTCTTTTTTCATTTAAATTTGAAAATTTAAAGTACTAAATGACTAATAAAATAAAATAAAATATCTAAAATTAAAATATATAAAAGAAAATAAGTTGAATTAATTTAGCTATTTTTAGGCTATGTAAATCATTGTAGCATTACCCAAAAATTCCAAACCATCACATACCCATAATAATAATAAGCTAAGTCAATAGACCCCAAAGGTGGGACCCTTAGCATTTAGTTAGCTGAATCTTTTCCACTACTTGCAACTTCACACATTTTCCATGACAATGACAATTCTTCAACTATTTGGGACCACGCGCTTTTTAATTGTACAACTTTAATCTTCACGTAATTCAATTATTATCATTATTATTATTGAATTTTAAATTTAGTTTTAATAAAATTAATTTAAATTTATTATGGACATATTTGGCTTTGTGTTTGGATTTTTTTTTTTTAATTTTAAAAGCTAATTTTACTCCGTAAAAAAACTAATTTAAAAAAAACAAATAAATAGATATTTTAATTTTATAACATGATTTTAATTCTATAAAGCTATTATGTAAGAAACATTTTTTAATTAACTAACTATAATGTTATCAAATTTTGAAATGAAAATTCAAATTGAGTCTTCTACTAATTAGTATGAACTTAGTGGACTAAATGAAACTTAGCGATGAGTTTAGTGAATATAAGGAAAGAATAACAAAATAATAGTGCGACTTTCTATTTTTATCGTGACTATTTTATAATAATGATACCGATGGATGTCATTTTTTGAATGAATAAATTAAGAAGAATATATGACAAGTGTTTTAATAATATTTTCTGATAAATATTGAGATGGACCATATAAACATTTATAAGAAGTAAAAATATAAGCTAAGATTGGAATGCGATGGGCAGCAAAATTATTTATTGTGTTTTCATTTCAAAGCTTGCGTTATGGCTTTGATGGTGATACTGATGTTCTTTCTTTTTTTTTTTTTTTCTTTTTCACACAGGCATATTTTTATTTTTTAATTTTATAAATTTAAATCCTGCAATTAACAATTTATTTAATTAACTCTTTTTTATTATCAATTTTATTCAATTTACTTAACATATTTATTCAATTAATTTTTTAACTATCAATTTTGAACTAATTTAGTTCTTATTTATAAAAAACTTTGCAATTAATTAATCAATAATAATAAAAGAAAATCAATTAAATAAATTTTAGGTTAATCGCTTTTTATGATATATTTAGTATCTAATAAACGATAAATAATAGTTAAACAATTAAATAAAATATCAATTGAAGTATTCAATTTAAAAAGATGTAAAGCTCCCATCTCTCTATAAGGACGGTGCATTTCTGCAGTGTGAAGTGAGAGAAAAAAAATTAGAGTTTTGACTAAAATAATATTTAAAAATTTTTACTACACAAGGATCGATCTACCTTAGAAAAAAAGAAAAAAAACCTTTTCAATATTCTTTGATCTAAAAAAATTATTATCAATCATGTATAAAATTAAAAAATAGAAAATAAGCCAGCTATCTCATTTCATTAATAAAATGTGACCATCTAACCAACCTACAAAACTAATTATAAATAATATTTTGTTGTAGCATTAAAACATATAAATATTGACTAATCTGACTAAATATAATGATAGGTGCTCGAGACCACACTATTATTATTATTATTATTATTATTATTATTTTTTAGCTTTTGTGCTAAGTTTATTTATTTTTTTAATCGATGATTTGCTATATATATATGTGAACTCCATTTATTCCACACTCAAAGTAAATTTAATTTATTGTTTTTTTGTCTTAAAAAGATAATATATTTTTGTTTTTGTAAATACATTTATGAAGCTAATACTTATTTGGTTAGCATAAAATCTTAAGGTAATTAATTTCTAAATCCAAAATAAATTTTTACTGCTCTCATATCTCTTATAATTATTTTAATTCTAATTATAGGTCATTTACTCACTTTTTCATTTTTTGATCAAGTTATTAATTAATTTTTACTTTTTAAAAAACAAAATACAAAATTTGCTATGAACTTTATAAAATTATTAATCCAATTGACTTCCTTATTACTATTTTTGAACTAATTCATTTGACTTTTGTGAAATATTTGGAATCTAATTAATGATAATCATGGGCGTTAATTAAATAAATTTTCATCTGCCCCTTATTTATGAAGCTTTTAGCATCTAATAAATGATTATTCATTTAATAAATTTTCAAGACAGATTATATTAGTTCAAATTTGATAATTAATTAAGAAAGTCAATTAAATAAATAATAATTAATTGAACTATTCCTTCACATAAAAAATCATAAAATTTAAAGATTAAAACAAAGTTTTTTTCCAACTTTTTTAACTATAATTTGTATTTCTTTTACTAAACAATCTAATTTTTTTCATTGTGCTTCTTAAATTATAAAAGCATTTCATATTCAAAATTAAATAATAAATTATATAATCAAAATAATAATAGGACATAAATGTTGTTATCCTTCCAAATAAGCTACTTTAGTTAGCCATTTCGTTAGGGCTAAGGCTTTATGATTATTGACTTGCAAATCTGTTAGCAAAAAAGTTATATTTATGCTTGTGTTTATAATTAAAGACAAAGAAAGTTTTATTCTCCCTCTTTGCCTTTATCTATTGCTTCCCCCTTTTTCACCATTATCAGTTTTTTTTCGTGGGCATGAGTTATATAATATGAGGTAACTATTTTTTTATATATATTATAAATGTGCTAAATTTTCACTAATATTAATGAATGATGACAATCATCGTCAGTTATTAATATAAAATTATATATATATATATCAATTAGATTTAGGGGTGCTACCATTTGAACCGAACCCAACTTTTTTCACAAATAATAACCGGATTCAAATTTTAACCATTCATTTCAATTTTGTTTGCTATATTATTTGTCAACAGAATCAACCTACACTATAATTATACTATTAATTTCTTTATGAATATAAACCAAATTGAATCAAACTATGATATATTTGATTTGATTCTTTCTAGAGAAAATTATGAAAAAGAAATTCTGAACTTTGCAATCCGATTCTAAAAAAAAATATATTTAAATTATATGAATTTTTATTTTTGAAATAAATATAGTTTTAGTAGTATGGAACTAGTCTTAGAATTTAGTTAGCATTTATATGAATTGACCGAATAATGTAGCATGTGGATTAAATATGCTAATTGAATTAAATATTTTCAGTTATAATGAAATAATAGTGATGACTATTTAATTCAATTATTTAATCTAATTAGCATATTTAATTCATATAAGCGTCAACTATTCAATTCGGTTAATCTACGTGAGCGCCGGTTAGATTCAAATATTGGTTTCGTATTACCGAAACTATATGTATTTAAAAAATGAAAGTTTATACAATTTAAATATAATTTTTTAAAAAAATTTGACGTAATTTGACAAAATTAATAATTTTTTTTGGTAAATTTTCTTTTCTTTTCATTTTAATTAGATTTTGCAACTGAATTGAATAGGATTATTGGGACAGATCATCAGGTTAATTATATCTTCAAAATCCTTTTTTTTTTTTTAAAAAAAACTTGGAGTTAGTTTTTAAATTGGTGTGTTATGATTTCTTCATCATCATATATATTGTTTTAATTTGAAATTTTTCGAGCGAGTTCTATCAAATGTAGGTCCAATTTTTTAATATCCTCATCTTGCTCAACTCTTCCTCCCCTGCATTAATATTATCCAATGCCATAAAAAATTGCATCTTTCTAATTCTTTTTCAAACCATATATATACTAATATATTTCACGATTTAAAACTAATTACATTCAAAATTTCGTTACTGTTAAAACTCTTAATCTTCTTATCAAATAATTTTTTATAACAAATTCAATATGTGTCGTCAACTAAACAACTTTTAAAAAATTGTATCATTTTAAATTTTAATGTGACATAGTATTATTTTATTTATAATAAAAATAAAACAAATGTGTACTAATTTGATATAAACCAAAATACGGTAAGTTTTTTTTTTGGTATTAAAAAAATGATTTTTGCTATAATATATCATATATATTGATACAATTGAATTTTCACCTATAATAGCAGATTGAATAATCTATTCAGAATATTACATGTTACTTAATTTAATAGTTAGAATTAAAAATAAATAATATAATAAATATAAATATTATAGTATATCAATACACTGGTATAATGTAAAATAACCCTAAAAAAAGTTTCAAAACTTTAAAAAATTGTAAGATAATTTGTTAGTCTATAAATTAGTAAATTACTACTAACTCTACTCTATATAATGTTATTTTTAGAAAAAAAAAAAATCAATAAACATTCCAATTGAGATATCCGCGCTGAGAGCCACGTGGCAGATTTTAAAGAAAAGCGACGCAGTTAACAAACAGTAGTCGCAATTAGGATTTTCTTTTCTCTGTTGTCAAACAGATGATCAGCCAATTAAATATATTTTCTCTTTTTTTTTTTCTTAAGAAATGAAAAAAATCCAAATCTGTAAAATGTAACTTCTGAATTTTAATATAAAAGCAAATAAATAAATTTTTTTAGGAACAAGTTTTAAAAAATAATTTATAATTTAAAATAAACAAAATATACTTTTAGAATATTGACAGCAAGCCAAACGCCGTACGAAACCAGATGAGCATTTGTTATCTGACCCAAAACCTCAAGAAATCTCTCATGGGACCCATTCTTTGTCTACTGTATGTATTACTATTACTAACTCACTGTTAAACAATGCTTTCTATTATCATTTTTAAAAAAATAAAATTTATTTTTTAAATTATCAAATTAAAAACTTATCTATATTTTATTTTTAGAAAAATGAAAGTTGAAATAATTATAATTTATTATTACTTTTAGTCTTATAGTTCTTTTATATTAATTGATTATACCTACTGGATAGTATTTTTTATTTATGAAAAATAATTACTTGCCTATGATATTTTCAATTTTTTTATATTTAATAATAAAATGGTTACTAAAAGCAAGGAAGGTGGAGAGAATCTGACCGATTTTTTATTTTATTTAATATCCTTAAAAACCCAGAAAAAAAATGTTATGAAGAAAGTAATACATTTATATAAGTGGAAAAAATGGAAAATTAGAAAAAAAGAAAGAAATGTAAGAGAGAGAAAGGAAGAAGAGAAAAAGCAGAGAATGAAAAGAGACCGGATGTTGACAAATTTTATGTCACTGTTCTTAGAAGGTCGTTTGTTTGTGTAAACTAAAGATTTTCTTATCTGGGATCTCTCTCTTTCTTCCCTTTCCCTCTCTACAATCCTTGAAATTGCTCTCTCAAATATAATAAACCATTTGCTTTCTTTTCTTTTTTTTTTAAGCAAAAAAGATTTTATTTTTCTCCTTCTTCTTCTTGTTATTGAAAGAGAGAGAGAGAGAGGAGAGTGGTCCAGCAGATCGAAATCTCCTTCTTTTGTTAAATTCTGGAGACGATCTAAGCTCCTTTAATGGAGTTGCAATAACACCTACTTTTTTTGTTTTCTATTGTTATTCTTTTGAGCTCTTTCTGTCTCTTTCTTTCCGCTTCTGTATGTGTAAGTTCTGTTTGATAGTGCCAGTGTTTACGGCTCTTTAAATTTTATTTTTATTATTATTTTTTTCAATTCTTGGTCTGCGATGTGGAGGCAACTGTTGAATGATTGAAATTGAATCCATTGGGGTATTCTTCAGGAGAAGAGATAAGAGGATGTGGGTCTAAGGTAATATTTATTTACTTAATTAATTTATTTTATTTACTCTGTGGGTAATTTTTTAATGATTTGGTTAAGTGGGTTTTACTTTATTGGTTGATTTAGTTAATGATTAGCTTCAGTTTTGAGTTCGCCGATTTGTAAGGTTCATAGCTCGTCTAGTTTTGTTAATACATTTTGCTTTTGTAATTTTTTCCAATATAGTAGTTCACTGGAATTCGTTGTTCTTCGATTTGTTCTTTTAATGATTTTTGTTTGAGGATTGATTTGGTGGGTAATTTGATTTCATGGGGTGAGCTCATAATTTAGATGGTAGGTTCTATTGCTTGTATTTGCTGATATGTTAGTTCCGACTGTAGTCGAAAGAGATCTGTTATGTTAACTTTTTGTGACTTATATATTTATTTATTTTAATTGTCTTCTTTATCCATTATAATAACTACAAGGGAACATACTAGCTCTTTATGCCTTCTCCGATGTTCTATCTCTATTTAGGACTTATTTAGATAAATAAGAGTGTTGAAACAGTTTGATGATGTCCTGATTTATGTTTTCTTAATATGACCTAATTCTTTAGTTCCAAGTGAAGAACATTATTACTCCAGCAAAAAGGGCAGAAAGCTTTTGTTTCTTTTCTAAACATGTTCAGAGGCTTGTTGAAGAGTTGATTATTTAGGAAATTTTATCAGTGTGAGTGGGTAGATGGGATTCCTTCATATAATGTTTTTCAATCAAGCTGCTTGTAACTTGTAAGCAGATGGGGTTTGATGTGGTCATTTATTACCGGCAGAGAATGGGTAAGACAATGAAAGGTGTTGCCGTACTTGGTAGCTTGAGTTCTTCCCTAAAGAATTTGAACTACAGCATATCAGCAAATTTTTGTTTATTATCCACAGCTGTTCTGGAATAGGAAGCCTTTGTGGTTAAATGGCGTACATTCTAATGCTGTTCAATGGCTGTCTGAATGTTTAGCTTATATCATGAATATACCTAATAAAAAAAAAAACGGACATAATGGAATTTGAAGTAGTAAAGAACTTATAGAGGTTGACACCGTAAAGTTCCTGTTCCTATTATTATGACTATATCAGTATGGCATGTGAGTAAAACACATCTAGATGTTTATCTTTATTTTACATTCAATTCCTCCATTTGTATTTTGTCACTTATGGAACTCAAAGAAATATTAAAATTGCTGCTAAATTTTGTTCTTTCTTTGCAATTTTTCAGCACGCAAGTAAATTAAGCAGTAATGGGCAATATTTGGTAATCTGCTAAAAACTAATGTTGTTAAACAACATAATTCTTGGAATCCTCTTTCACTTTCCATATTTATATACTTTTTGAACTTCAATTTCTTTTGTATATGCAGAAAAGGTGGGGGCTTAGGATGTTTTATATATACTTTTTGGAGTCTTTCCTTGATTGGAAGTGCTAAAATTTAGAGTTGATGTCTAATCCTATTGGAAATTTCACCTTTAGTCTCTACTGGACCTTTAATGTAAGTTTTCATGCAGGATCTACTAATTTCAGCTTCATGTTTCTAATGTAGTAGCTTTGGGATCATAGGCCATTTAAGCATCAAATCTAGTAGTTTTCTGTTGATTGATGGTCCTTAATTTCACAAAAGCAATATTTTTCAACCCCAGTCAGCTGGCCAGTCCTGTTATTATTCTTGCAATTATCATCAGGTATTTATTATCCTAGTATTAGGCAGATATTCTTCTGAAACCATATAAAGCATGGTTAGGAATGGATGATTGTTGGACTAATAAATAGTGAAATTAGCATTAGGATAACTTGTGGTGTATACGTTCAGAATATTGGCATTGATTTTATCTCAAGTTTGGGTGGTCATGGATATATTGGCATGCACTATGGAGTACTTTGTGTATGTGGAAATCTAGGGATATTAGGGTGGCAATATTGGTAATATATGAAAATTATGATCCTTCTTATACAACTGATATGAACTTGAGCTGGCACATCGCCCCCAACTCGATCAAGTTAATAATGGTGCCATATCCTATAGTAGCTTTTGCTACTAGATTAAAGATGATTCATAATTTTCTTTCCCCTAAGCATTTCTCTCTATCTGAAAGATTATGTGCTTGAGTGCATTCTGGATGCTGCTATTATATTTCCCAGTAATCTTGTGCTTTGAAGTAGGAGAGATAATAACCTTTGAGCAAAATAGATAATGAAATATTTAACTTGTTCTATACTGTAAATGAGGATTATGTTCAAATTTTCATGTCCTTGCATTCTCTTATGTCCTCAAATGTTGTGATTATGAAAATAAATTTCTTCTAACTTGCTTAGTGAAAAAGAAAGATGATAAGAGAAAGGCTGCTATGGGAGAGCTCATAGAAGGATATAAAAATTGTACCATGAGTATAAGTTGTGTTAGCATTTTGTTTGCCATTTGCTTATGTTAACTTTCATGTTTATCATATATTTGTTGTGTTGATACCATTATGTCTGTTTGAACACGGTGCTGCCGTTTTTTTTTTTTTTTGACACTTCCAAATGTAGGATATATGAATGGGGTTCAAAGTCAAATGTTTATATTTCATTAAAAATAGTAAGGTTTTTGGGACTGTATCATAAACCCTTTTGAACTCCTATACCTTTTTTTTCCCTGTAAAAAGAATGATCTCCATTATATTTTGTCGATAACTGGAATTGCTTGCTGCTTTTAGCCTTTTAGGATGCCAACTAAGCTTTATTTTATTTGCTTATTTTTTATCATGTTGATAGTTAAGTTGATTTAGTCAACATAGCTTTTGAACTTTGCTTCTTTATTATAGATATGCACTAATCTGGATAGAAGATGCTTGTATTCATGGATAAAGCAGCTTGTATTTGATAGTTTCTGTTTATAATCTCTCTGAGGTTATGAGAGGACTAAGATCCACGATCTTGTAGTTCCTTGATTTTTGCCGTCTCATAATTTATATATCATGATTGTCAAAGGCATCACCAGGTTAATAGAACCATATAATCTTCTTAATTTATTATTGTGATAGATTCACAGAAAACTTGTTTCTAAGCAAATTTCTTTTCATGCTACTAAACAATTGTTTTATTAGATAGTTTTTCATTTGTATTTCATGTTTTCCATGGTTTTTTATGGATTACCAGGAATGGGAACAAAGGTACAGTTTGAAAGCTGCTTCCCGAGATATTTCTCAATGAGGGATCTTAATGAGGATTCTAACAGTTGTAGCTGGCCTCTGTACTATGGAGATAGACCTTTCACAAATGGGCAGTACTACAATGGATTTTTGCCAAGGACCATTACGGATGTCTACTCAGGTTATGACAAGGATGTAGTAAAGCAGACAATGCTGGAACATGAGGCCATATTTAAGGATCAGGTATTTTTGGTATCAAGTCTTTTCTAATTATGGAATTTGATATACTGTCCCTTTGAGATGTCTTCATGTGATTTGAATTCAGAGGTCTTTCACCTTATATGGGCCAACAAAAATCAACTTAAGTTAATGTCTGCCATTCTATTTGTTTGCTAGACAACTGAATAGTCTTTTTCTCTTGTTCTTTTCTTATTTAGCTATGTGAACTCCACCGCCTGTACAGAATACAGAGAGATCTAATGGATGAAGCTAAAAGGAAAGAATTATATAAAAATCGGATTCCTGTTGAGACATCATTGTCTTCAAGCCCCTTAGCATCCCAAATTACATCTGAAGATGCTCGGAAGTGGCACATCCTGGGCTTCCCTTTGGGAAACACTGTTTGTGTTGGACCATCTACCTCAGGCATTGAAGACATGCATTCTCCGCTAAGTTCTATGAAAGGAAGCAGTGTACAAGCTAGTCCATTGGTATCCCAAAATGGAGGTACTTCAAAAAGTCTGGAGATATTTGATTCCAGACCCACAAAAGTGAGGAGAAAGATGTTTGATCTTCAACTTCCTGCGGATGAGTGCATAGATCCTGAAGTAGGAGAACAACTAAGGGATGAAAATGCGTGTGCTATTTCTAGTTATCTGCCAAATATTTCACATGAGAGTGGAGTAAATCTACTTATTAGCAATGGTGTGCAGAATAATTGCCAAGGAGATGCATTGCAGTATGAATCATGTTTAAAAAGCAAAAATAATTTGGCTGACTTGAATGAGCCTCTTGGGGTTGAAGATACAGAGACGTCTGCAAATGTTCTTCTGGGTTGTACTTCCTCCCATTGTGAGATTCAAGAGCATGCAGTAGTTGCTAAAACGAAGTCAGAGTTTCTTGGTTTCCCCAAAGAAATTTTACTTCACCCTCATAAGGAGAGCAATAATGGGGCTGTCAATGATATGCATTTGCCGAATAATGCTAATGGAAAACCATGGTTTCCCCATATGATGGACTCAGGTATGATATATTCATGAAATTGTCATTTTTATTTTCATGGTTTAATTTAAATTCTTCATTATCCTGTGTGATGTAGTTAAGTCAGCAAATCTCTTCCACAGATATTTTCTTGAGGAAGAGTTGATAATTTCTTCTACATATATGAATTGTAGAGTAGGACTATAAATAAACCATTCCAAGTTGAGCAAGGTTTGGCTAATTCAGGCTTTGCTTGTTTAATAAACGAGCAGAGTTGATCCAAACACCCCTATTTCCATGTGTAGCTCAGAAGCCTAGATTGTTCCATAAATTTGGCTTGCAAGTATGTAAATTTTTTTTTTTTTGATAAACATCAAACTATTTGTATTAATTTTTATGATATTAATGTCGATTAAGAAAGATTTGTAAAAAATAAGCATTTTCGAATTAGTATTTTAAAAAAAAAAAAATATAATATCCAATGCATAAAATTATGAAAGTTAATAAATGAGTTTTAATGAGTTTCTTGGAGACTAAATGAGTCTAATGGACCTTACTCAAATGTTTGTCTGTAAAAAAGACACAAAATGAGGATTGAGAAATGCTTCTTTACATACTCAAATGAGCTTGAATGAGACCTTACTAAGTCAAGTCATTAGCTGTTCATGAGCGGCTTGAATCATTTTAGCCTGGAAAGAGTCTAGAACTACTACTACAGTTTTTGAAAACAAAGGGAAACCGCATTCTAATATTTAAAACAAAAATTGTCATGGATGGCTTTGCTTCGCTATTTTCTAGATAATCATTATTCTTGTGCCAGCTCATGGACTATCCTAACATTTGATATTTATTATTCAATTTGGAAAACTGTCAAGTGATTGCATTTCTAATACTTCAAAAATCAAATATTTTGATAATGCCGTTCAAGAATGTTCCATTTGGTTATGTTTTCAAATGTTGCTCTCCCTCTTGCTGCAGGGCATAGTAGAAACAGCCTGAAGTCTGTTTCTCAAGGTCTTCAGTCAGAAATGTTGCTTTCATCTTCTCAGCCAATACAGGTCCTGTTAAACAAAAGAAATGAATCTGCAACTCTTTTTCTCACTAATGAAGGCAAGGTAGATCAGTTAAGAGAAAGAATGGTTCACGGTTCAAAATTTTCTGAAAGAAAAAAGGAGAGTCACAATAATAACCATGCTGTATCAGTTGTTTCCAATATTCCAAGTCAGTATGGAATTGATCCTTCTTCCGATTTGAGCAAGCCCTGGTCACACTCTATTTCATCTTGGGAAAAGCTTAACGGTAGCTTAAATCATAAGTCTATGCCGGTTCAAATGCACCCCTATTTGAACTCATCTGCAACCTTGAGTGGGAGTTCTCAGCCATCGACTCAGAGTCATGGTGCTTTTGGAGATAGGTGGAATTATTTTAGTAGTTCTGCATCTAATCTTAGGACTGAGAGTGACATGCCTGACCAAAATGGATTTTACCGTGGATCTTCATCAGGGTCCAAGGAACTACTGATCCAATTTCGTTCAGGCAATTGTGATTATTTGAACTGCAGTAGTGCCAGTAATGCAGCCCCTGAGGATTTCATGAACCATAATTTGGTAAAGCTCTGCAAGAGTTCAAATTGCACGGACATGAAGTCTGCAAAAGAGGTGAACTTGAATGTTGTGTTCTCAAACAGCTCTTCGACCAAGATGGCTTCCCAACAAAGCCCGGAGGTCATTGATTTAGAAAGAAATCATGATGACAGTGTTGTTGCTTTGCCTTGGCTACAAACCAAGCCTATTTGCAAAAATGAGTCTACTTATGCAGGGGTGGATATGAATGCTGGGGGGTACAGTGAGTTGCGGTCATCCTTGAATCTGATGTCTGATATAAGTGAAGCTGGGAAGGTTCCTAATCAAGTAGGTCTTCAGAATATAAACTCAGCTTCTTGTTCCATTGGTGCCGAGGCTAGTAGAATTGAGACAAGTGAATCCTCAAGTAGCAGAAAAATTCTTGGCTTTCCCATTTTTGAAAAGCCACACATTTCAAATATAGAATCTTCTTCTCTTACCTTCCCTTTTATGTCGCTTCCTCAACCTTCAGAAGTAGTGGAAAATAACAGGAAAAACAGGGTTCTTGACATTAACTTACCTTGTGATCCGGCACCTGACTGTGGTGTTGAGACTGCAGCAGAGGTTTTGGTTATTGAACGGGAAACAGACACACCAGTTGCCAACGTTAGACATCAGATTGATTTGAATTCTTGTGTAACTGAGGATGAAGCTTGTTTGATTTCTTCGGTTACAGGCTTTAATGTGAAGATTATTTCAGGAATAGATTTGGAAGCCCCTGCAGTTCCTGAGAATGAAGAGGACGTCATTCAAGGAGAAGAATGTCTGGAAAAGGCTTATGCGGCAACTTCAGAGTCACCGCAGCACAAAGCTGACAGCCCACCAGATGAATATACGAGAGCAGCAGCAGAGGCAATAGTTGTCATCTCTTTAAGTGGTTACCAAAATCATCAAGATGGTGCCACTTGCCATCCATCAGAAGATTCTATAATAAGCCCTCTCCATTGGTTTGTGGAGGTAGTTTCCTCTTTCGGAGAGGATCTAGAAAACAAATATGCTGGTTTGGGTAATGATGACGGGTCTTCCTCAGAAGATTACTTCGAGTTTATGACTTTGAGATTGACAGAGACTAAGAAAGAAGATTACATGCCCAAGCCTTCTGTTCCAGAAAACTTGATACTGGAAGAAGTAGGTTCAAGTTTATTACCAACTCGAACCCGAAAAGGCCATGCAAGAAGAGGAAGGCAACGGAGGGACTTCCAAAGGGACATTCTTCCAGGTCTTGCTTCTCTTTCAAGGCATGAGGTAACAGAAGATCTTCAGACATTTGGAGGTTTAATGAGAGCAACAGGCCACTTATGGCATTCGGGATTAACAAGAAGAAACTCTACCAGAAATGGGTGTGGGAGGGGGAGGAGACGCTCATTGATTAGCACCTCTCCTGCTGCAGTAGCAAGCCCACCTCCTCTGATTCAGCAACTTAATAATGTTCAAGAGGGACTAGAGGATAAAAGTCTAACAGGCTGGGGTAAGATAACTAGACGTCCCCGCCGACAAAGATGCCCTCCAGGTAATCCTCCTGCCCTCCCTGTAACCTAACTTTCAGGGGAGGCTTTGATTTATTGATTGAGAATGATATGGCGGGAAGATTCATTTCTACGGCTATGGGAACTGAGATTATTGTGAGCAATTGGGGATTCTTTGTACATTTCTTTGCCTATAATCAGGGTCCCCTTGATTATTGTGTTTGTGGTGCTTACCAACTTTGTATTATTCATAAATAATGTTGCACGGTTTCTTCTTAGATAATATAATAGCATTACTTTGGTTGTGTATCGATATCTAGGTATAGTACTATCCATCTGTGATAGGGGTTAATTTCCATAATTGTGTATATACTTGCCTGATTCTTTTTTTTTTGATCAATTACAAGTTGAGGAAGGAGATGGTGAGACTTGAACCCGGATTGCTTGGGAACGGTGAGTTACGTGATACTGATAAAGCATCTCAATTTGCGCAGAAAGAACACTGCTAGATGCTAAGAATTCTGGTTTTATATTCCAAAAATTACCAGACAAATTGAGTGAATGGATATGGTTCTTCACTGCTTGCCAGGAGATTAACCTAATTAGGAATCAATTGGTGACTATAAAAATTAATTAATTAATTGCAGTAATGACTTAAATTAATTGGGATTTGGGATAATAGTAAAAAATAAGAGAAATGCTATTTGTGATAATACTATTTGTTTCAATTTTTATTTAATTTATATAAAATATTTTTATTATATTCATTCATATACTTATTTTATTTAATTTATATTAAAAATATAAATATTTTGTATAAACTAGGATAACAAATGTTGGGATGAGTAGCATTTTTCAAAAAATAACCACGTTGAATGTATCCAATTGGATATTGAATAATGTCGTCTTATGGTGAATAAATAATAAGGGGAAGAGTGGCGCGTAGGAGGAAATCTAAGTTTTGTTAGAACGAAGGAAAGAATGACAGAGTCAATGTCAGTGAGAGACCAGAGTGGTCATAGTAAAAAATGAATACTTTTTTTTAGATACTGTTTTAACCAATCATATTTCTCCTTTGCTTTATTCCATATAATAATAATAATAATATTAAAAAAAAAAAAAAAAGGCAGTCATCGTCATCATGCAAAAAGGCTATTTGAGTGCCACTTCCCACTTTATGTCTTGACCTGTCTGTCCTTTTCATATGACAGTAATTGCACTGCTCTCTTCTCTTCCAGTTCGCTCCCCCTTTCCTTTCTTTTCCCCATTCGCTGCCTTTACGAGTCGCTTCTTTTTCTTTACGGCCAGAATATGAAGTTTAAATATTTTCCCATATGTTATCTATTTTTCCGTCACTTTTTTTGCGATTCTGATATTATATAAAACTGGTATATTTCTGTTAATTGTATATAACAATATAATATTGCTGTATCGTTGGTTATAAGTGATACAGGCAATACATAATCCTTAAAACATTAATTTTTTAAATATTAATAAATAATTGAACGTAAAATTTATATAAAATTAAATTATATTGACTTTAATTCTTTTAAATTAAATTATTATTAATTTAAAAAAAATATATAATTAAATTATAAATTTTTAATACTATTATTATTAAAATTTTTTAATAATTAAAAATTTATTAGTCTAAACTCTAGTCGCTTTAATAATGGAAAATACAAAACTTTTATCATTTTTTAGAAGAATCTTTTATTTCTTGTCAGATTTTTTATGATTTTATATTTAAAATTTTATTAATATTATGTATATGAGAATATATTCATCTACAATTCTGCATAGATTCTTTGCATTTAATTTTAATTTTTTTTTTAATTTTGCTTTGTATTGTTTATTTTTAGAGAGTAGTTTTTCCATCTCCTTTCTCTTGTTGAGAAATGTAGTTTTTTCTTTCATATTTAATAAAAATATATTTCATTGTAAAAAATTAAAATATTATTTTATAATGAAGTTATTTATTTAATAGTGTTTATTATGTCTATATTAGGAAATTATTATGTAATTTTTATTTTTTAAATAAAAATAATATTTATATAAATGTTTATTAACTTTATATACTATATATTAAACTTTATTATCCATTTTTTTATTGATTTAGATAATTTTGTTAGTTATTTTTTAAAATTTACGATATTGATAGACGATATAGTTTGATTCAATCTGATATCATCACATCGATTTTGATACGTTACACTGTTATTTAAAACTTTTACACCGTTATTTAAAACTTTTGTCGGAAAAGTGATAAATAAGTTTTAAGTTGGTTATAATAAGTCATTTTATTATCAAAATGAATTTACATAGAGTACGAGATTTTTTT
The DNA here is from genome assembly GCA_949630135.1 of Balakata baccata. Taxonomy (NCBI): domain Eukaryota; kingdom Viridiplantae; phylum Streptophyta; class Magnoliopsida; order Malpighiales; family Euphorbiaceae; genus Balakata; species Balakata baccata. The sequence continues at coordinate 36,846 of CATIWF010030653.1, forward strand.
TAAAAAAATACCCGTTTATATATTTGTATAGTTCTTTTAATATTAGTTGTGTTGTATTAAATTTTAATTATCTGTGATATAAAAGTTTAATATAAGTTGATTGGCCATAATATAAGTTGTATTAATATATATTAGGTTTTAATTTCGACCGACAGAAATAATTATTAAGAAATACCGGTTGACAAAAACAGATTGAAATAATTATTAAGAAGACTACAGGTTTGAACGTAATTAAATTCTCTTGATTTGTGTTATTGCTTCACTTAATTGGAGGCTTAAATGTACTTAAAAAGATTATTATCAGATTAAAAAAAATAATTATAATCAATTTAGAAACCATTGAATGATATAAATCAAAAAACTTTTAGTATATTCAAACTTCAAACCTTCATAATTGTTATCATATTTTACCAAATGGCAGAGGATACATTATTAGCTTTTAAAAAAATTATTTTTGCATGTCGAAATTAAAATCTCTATATTTTTTAATAAAAAAAGGCACTATTAAGAGCAAATTACTAATAATTCCCAAGATTTCAATAAACTACAGTTAAAAATAAATTTTTAAAAAATTAATAGTGCATCCTATATCGTTTGAGATAATGTTCTTCATTCGACAATATATGAATTTCAAATATTACAGTGCATTATGCTGTATGATTTTTCTATATTTTTGTATGAATTTTTTTATAGTTTCATGTATATATATAGTCTAATGCCTTTTATAAAAATTTGAAATTTTGGTTTGTTACTATATGCCTATTTTGGTTCTCTGAAGACATACTTACTGATAGAAGTTCCGTAGTGATATTAGGGCTAGAACATTTGTATGGGATATATGAAAAGCTCATGAGTTATAATAGAGAAAGAAGGAGAGTTTATAGACTCATGTTTAGAAACATAAAATATTTTTATTTTTTGTCAACTTCTTGCTTACAAACTGATAGCATAGCTCCTTATATAGGAAAGGAGCAAATAAAAAGAATGGCTAAGATTAAGCCAACATACAAAAGTAAATTATTACAAACAGACAGAAAAGATAAGCTTGCCAACTCATAAAGAGAAGTGACATATCTTATCTTATCTCTGAAGTAAAGATTTGTAGTCCTTTCTGATGCACTCATGATTGGAAGACATATTTATACAGTCATCATTGTCATCCAAGTCATAAGAGGTTGAGGCAGACTTGTGAGTGGAAGTGGGCCTAACCAAGCCATATAGTCCACTACTAGAGGAGGGACTGTAATGCCCGTAATTTAGGTTCGGATAATTAATATGTTTAATTGCTGCAATTAGTATTATTAGAGTCTAAAATTGAGGTTTAAAGATTTATAAAAGATTTTATTTTTGTTGTGGGTGATTTAATTAAAAAATATAAAATTGAGAAAAGTTATAAGAAAGAAGTAAAAGCCAAGGTTTTAAATGGATA